>JAJHUR010112620.1:1555-48614 GCA_027495735.1 Lutjanus campechanus | reverse complement strand
TATTAATGCTGGTGTTGATACTTGACATAGATGAGTATCTCCTGTTGACCTTTCTTTCTGATCTCACCCATCTTTGTTAAACATCTTTGTTAATTCTCCTTCTCAGTCTCTCTCCTCCCTTTCCTCTCCATCTTCCTTTTTCTGTGTCAGCATTACTCATCCAGTGTTCCTCTCTCTCTCTCTTTCTCTGGTGTGTTAATTGCATGAACTGGAGACAAATCCGACCTTTTCAATGTAATCATCCCTTTGGCTCCATTAGATCTACACCCCGGGCCCAATCACCTGCACACACACACTCAAGCACACCTCAATAAAAAACCCCAGACACTAGCAGAGGTTAATCACAGAGTGAAAGTAGCTATATCCAGGGACGTGATAATCATCCCATTCCCTCTGGACACTCTCACCGTCTCCTCAGTGCCCTGCGAAGGCCTTCAGTGATACTGAGCAGCAGCCGGGGAAAAACTAGAGAAATATCCCATCAGCGGTCAAACTGTATATAGTTTTTTTTACCACTTCATAGCGGTTTGGTATTGCACATGGGTCGTAAAGAAGCTCAAGTTCATGGAGAGGAATGCTTGCAATAAATTGCAATGACTGTGTTTTGTGACTGGTGGTGCTCATTTTCAGATGATAAAATCAGTTAGCAGGGATTACATCTGTGCTATTATTGTGTGTGTTGGTGTGTATGCAGTTAAAGGGATAGCTAAGATTATTTGCTGTGGGGTTGTATGAGATACTTATCAATAGTATTAGTCAGGGTATTCTGAAACGTCCACAGTTTGGAGAAGAAGAGGATCACCTGCATGGAAGCTAAGCAATGTACTTCTGTGGCCAGGGGCAGCAACAAAATGTATTTTAGCCACTAAAAAAATGGCTGCATTTGGGTAAACCTTCCCAATTGTTTTACTACTAACTGAGCAAATGAACTTCAGTTTAGGATAATTAATAGACTACATATTACCCCAGGGAGATGCAATAAAAATAACCCGGATCTGTCAAAGTTGTGTAATAAGTGCATGAATAGAGAAAGCATATGCTTTCACTGTTTATTAGAATGTGTATATATCCATCTATTCTGGAAAGCTGTTCTTAAAGAAAACAATGATATACTTGGTCAAACAGAAAATATTTCTTCTTTATCATGCATTCTTTGTATACATGATCCCCCAAATTTTCCTCCAGATCCATTAAAACTCCTGAAAATCCTTTTTTTCTATGCTAGGACATGCATTCTAATAAAATGGGTGTCAGAGTTACACCCTAGCATCACACAATAGATAATTAGTGTGTTAGTATTCAGGCCTCTAAGCATTCACCTTCTATTTAAGAGAGCAACCTTTTCAGTTTTATAAAGTCTGGAGTCCTTTCATAACTTACTTGAGGCCTGGTTGTTTGCAAACAATAACTGCAGAGCTCTGTGGTCTGGTGTGGGGACAGTAGATGTGTTATTTTCAATGCACTGTGTCCTGTGTCTGTATATTTCTGTTTTTTATTGTCACTGACTTGCTCATCTGTCAAATCTATGAATAACTGTAAACCTGTTGTTGTTAATAAAAAAAAAATCAATATCACTTTGTGTATGTTATGTCTAAGATATTTTCACTGCTTTATTTTGCAGTCAGACAGCCCTTTCTCACAGGAAACTGCCTTTATATAAATTGTCTTCAAACCAACCAAACTCCACAGGCAAAATCAGTCATTTTATCCCAAAGAACACAGGAGTTGCTGGTCTATCGCTGCCTGGATTTTTTTTGTGTGTGTGTGCTATTACGTGACTTCAGTGAATCTCAACTATCCTTTTAAAGCACCAAAGTCTCACAGCAACACAAACAAACCAACAGATCAAGGCAGCGGTAGTGCAGCAACTCCTGTGTTCTGCAAGGTAAATCTACTGATTTTGTCTATGGAGTTTGGTTGGTTTGGAGAGAGTGATATTTGGCTTATATAACAGCAGTTTCCTGTCAGAAAAAGCTATCTGGTGGCAAAATTAAGCAGTGAAAATATTCTAAATATAGCATAGACTTAAACTGATATTGATTTTTCAAAGTGGGTCTTTTTAAAGTAGCTAAAATACGTTTTGCTGCTGACTCTGTCCACAGCAGTACATTGCTTAGCTCATGTGCCGGTGCCCCTCTCTGCTTCTTCAAACTGGGGGCAACTCGACCAGCATCTACTGTAGGTAATAGACCGACTATGGACAAATACCTCATACAACCCCACTTTAAATAATATGAACAATCACTTTATAGCTACATTATGCATGCTGATATAGTGCCATCGTCTGACAAAACCTTAAATGGCTTTTTTAGAGACAAAACAAAAGCCTGGAAATGAAATACCAGCCAGAAGACAAGAGGATAAACACTGTACTGCTTTGATTTCTGACTCTGTCAAAAGTTGTTTCAGTGAAGAAGAAAAGATGCTTGGCCTGCAGAGAGAGCAAGAACAGAGGGACAAATAGAGTTAAGAGGAGAAAAAGGACAAGGACAGGTTGTTTCTCCTGACATGCCTGAGGAAGACTGGTGACATGGACAATATTAGCCTTCCACTCACATTACCTCCCACTAACAGTGATTAGATTTACAGCACACACACACATGCCGCTGACGAACACATGCACACGCTCACTGGAAGGCAAACAGACATTCTTACATCAACACACACACACACACATCTCAAAATGGAAACAGGCAAGGGAACGCACAATGACCGACACACATACACTCACACACATCCCATCAATTAGGAAAGAGCCATCCAGCGATCAGTAAAAGCTGACTTCCAGCTATTAGTTGAGACAGCACGTTACAGATTGTGGCTGCTCCTCTCCCTTAACTCAACCTTTCTTTTTTCATTCTGTCTGTTTTAAGAGGGGGCAGAATAATTAATAACTGGTATCATTCCAATAAAGCCATTAGCAGTCGCTACATTTGTTCATTCCCTCACTCATCTCCTGCTCTCTGTCCTTGTTTCTTTCCTTTCGCTTACCTCCGTCTCTCTTCCTTTCTGTGATAGATGAACGTGCTTGAAAGCAGCTGTAATGCAGGATAGCTTTTAGGCACACGAAAAAAAAATACAGTAAAGCACTCCAAATTGAAAATAAAAACAGGCCTGCCACAACAAAGTAGACCAGGGTTATGAAAAACAACAACAGCACGTCACTGCCGGAATCCTTCGGTGCCCTCGATCTCTGGATGAGGCCGTAATTAACTAGCCCTATTTTTGATTTCCTGTTTCCTTTCTGTACAACGGTGACATAAACATACATACTGGAAAAAATGTTAAAATAAGACTAAATGAATGATAGGTGCATACCACTTCTATACCATAACACAAAATAATCACACATTATTTTAAATTAGGGATGCACGATGTGGATTTTTTTCGGATACAATAAATGATAATTACCTGCTTCTCATGTTAGATACCAATAAGATACCCGATAATTTCACATTTTTGTATTTCAAAGACAAGTTCATTCAACGCGGGGATATTCACACATGAGGGCAAGAAAGGCATCAAAGACAGATGATTTAATAATCCATAACTCTGACTTAAGTCTAACTGGCATCACTATTACAACAAAAACAAAAAAGTTTTGACTCTTCAAATGTTCATTCATTCCTTTCAAGTAAAGTGCATCAAAAACCTTAAAAGCAAGCTTTTGCTATAATTTCATCAATAATTCAATTATCAGAAAAATAAATAATAAAAATTTCCCATTAGCTCCAATATTTATTGAGTATCCCTACAAATAACAGATATTTTTAAATCATCAACAAAATATCCGTTAAGCACAGATTTAATGATTTAACCAAAATATGGCACTTATGAACAAACCCAAAGCTACTGTATAATAATCAACCACTTAAACATTATTATTAGAAGGTGTGGGGTCCTCTCATCACCTGGTGTTTGCGACACACACAGGAGAAGTTGGCCTTTAGGACTTTCTACCAGAATGCCCTTTCTGGCAGAAATCTCAGAAAGTTTTAGAAAGTCAGGTGACGGAGTATAAAGAGCAACATCTGGAGCAGGGTGTGGTGGATGAATGGGTTAAGAGTTCCACCCAGGAGACTGGAGCTCGACTCCCATGTGAACCTTATTGTTGACTTATTAATTTTAGACTTGGCTGACTTATCAGCTTAATTTTTTAGTTTTTTTTATTTCCAGTTTTCTGTCATAGTGTTGTTAGTTTTAGGTGCCAAAACTACTTTGTTAGGGTTAAGAAAAGAACATAGCTTGGATTAAAATCGACAGCTAACCACATGTTAGAAAGGCTTTCTGGCAGAAAGCCCCATATGCTAACTGCTCCCATGTGCTTCAGACACATGCCACATAACTGCAGCGTCTCTGATTTGATGCTGGCCAGGGGCATTTATTGCATGTCCACCCCACAGTTTGTCTCCCATGTTTCCTGCCTTAATTTCAACTGTAGCTATCCAATAAAAGGCAAAATGCCAAAACATAATGACTTATAATGAAAAAAAGAAGTTCCTGTTTTCCCTGAAACAATAATCTATGTGCATATTTGTTCATCTATTTCCCCACCAGAAGATGGACACTGATCTGTTTTGCTCCACTTAGACATAAAAACCGTTTGTAACTGTTTAAATTTTCCTAAACTCACAAGATTAAAGAGTCAGATCAATACAGTGAAAACACTGTGTCTCTTTCTGTTGGTTTCTCATAGTTGAACGTATTGATTTTGTTGACTCAAAGTATTAATATCAAGGGCGCAGCTATATAATCTGTTCAGGGCAGAAGCCTGATCAATTAAGTCCTCATTTATTATTCACATCCTGTTAATTTCCCCTGCTATGGAGGGCAGGCCTGTTATGAAGTTACATTATGAAACATACTTTAAGAGAGATTAAAAAAATGATAGAAATGAAAAGAACCCTACGTAGAGAGAGTGCTCCTATTCTTTGGAGTATAAAATAATATTATTATAATATTCTAAATCGCTCTTTCTGCACATTATGACAAAACCACTGCACCTGTGCGCTGTAAAATGGGTAAAAAAAAAACAAAGCTCCATCTATATGCTG
This sequence comes from Lutjanus campechanus, assembly GCA_027495735.1. Taxonomy (NCBI): domain Eukaryota; kingdom Metazoa; phylum Chordata; class Actinopteri; order Lutjaniformes; family Lutjanidae; genus Lutjanus; species Lutjanus campechanus. The sequence continues at coordinate 43,560 of JAJHUR010112620.1, read as the reverse complement.
ATTCTTCATTTTCTCCCTGTTCTCACTTTCCCTCAGGACGTTCTGTGATAGCGTAAGCTCCATAATGGCCCAGTGCGGTACAACTTTTAGGGGTAAATTGATGTCAGTGACATCGTTGTAAGTTTGCATAAAACCGTGGGAAGACGAGCTGAAGAGAAAGTTTTGCTGGCGGGTTTGAGAGCAAATTGACAGCAGCCTGCGCTATCTAACGCTTTTCAGATCCTCAAACCCATGCTAACCTTTCTGCAATCAGAGTCCAGCATGCTGGATATAGCTTTGAAGCAGCCCACACTACCAGCTCCAGGCTGTGAACACACCACACCATGTGCTCATACCTCTGCAAAGAGAAGTTTTTAAAACCCAAAGGAAAGAAGAAAATATTCTGACCTCTCAATTTCTGAGATCAATGACTACATACAATATATTCCTAAAACTTTAAATTCATGAAAATATGACGGATTATTTTTTACACGCACGTCACTGACGATTAGTTAAACACATAGAATTATGCAAATTAAATGCAACACTGCGTGGATGAAATGAGTTTGGATTAGAGCTTCGCCTGTCCTTTTTAACTTGCAGCATGAAAAGCAATAGATGAAAAATGCCATGCAGCCAACAAAATTAATGAAGCACCTTAAACTCGTTGCATAAATGCATGGTTTCCTACGTTTGGGGTCAGCCAAACCACTTACAGCACAATGGGGTGCAACATCAAACTGTGATGCAACATCTGTCAAAGTGCAGATGGGAGGCTGACTTCATGGGAACTTTTTCTGCTGCTTAGCGACCATGCATTTTTAAAAAAGCACAACGAATCAATATAGAGAAACATCTGAGATAGAAATGTACAATTCAAGGACAACTGTAGGTCATGTGAAAAGAGTTAAGTTCTTGCTGGGAACCCAGCTGAATCTCTTCAGCCACAGTCCTGATCTGTTCAGTTAATCCACCTACAACCCCAATTCCAAAAAAGTTGGGATTCTGGGTAGAATGTAAATAAAAGCAGAATGCAATGTTTTGCAAAAAAAAAAAAAAAGTGCTCCTTGCTTCAATTGAATACAGTACAAACCTGGACTGTTGATCCACTTAAGTCATATGTTAAGCAATAATGGGGAACAATTTTGCTTTCAAGACTTCAAAAATGAGTTTCCTCAGTTCTCAAACCTTTGATGAGTGTTGTTAGAAGAAAAGGTGATGTATCACAGTGGTAAACATGCCCCTTTCCCAACATTTTTGGAACATGTTGCAGACATTAAATTCATAATGAGTGTATATTTACAAAAAACAATACATTTTATCAGTTTGGACATTAAATATATTATCTTTGTCCTGTATTCAATCGAATACAAGTGGAAAAGTTTTTGCAAATCACTGCATTCCGTTTTTATTTACGTTTTACACAGCATCACAGCTCTTTTGGAATTGAGATTGTAGATAAGGTGTTTTAATCGTGGATTAACTGAATATATTTCCTGAGGTTACAGACTGAGGTTAATCACCATCCGACATTCCACCAGTGACCGCACTTGACAGTAAAAGACAGCAATGGCAGCAGATGATGCGGCAGGATTTAATCTGAAACTGATCAACATGTGAGTTGCACAGGAGGAGGCAACAGCTTGAATTTGTTAACACTCATCCAAACCGTTGGAACTGGGAGATGACTCCCCAGTTTTCAGCTCAAACCAGATACATTTGTCAAAGTTTGGACAGAGGGTGATCTTTTCATTAAGAGAAGATCTGTGCCCTGACATTTACTACACCCGTTAAAATGAAGATGTATTACATATTTCACAAGGTGGCAAAAAAGGCATCCATCTCTCTGCCTTACCATCTCCTCTCTCTCCTCTCATGAAATGTTGTACAGTTAGTGGCTTATTAATTTAAAGTGTACTGCATAAGCCTATCCTGGGTGAATATGCTAATCAACAATTTTGAGGCCTGATGAAGTATTTTATGAGAGGCTGTAAAAGTATTTTTGGGAAATTCACTGTCAGGTTCAATTGCTCAAAGTGACTATCCAAGGAGAGCCATATCTCACCCAGTTTATTAAAGAGGAAGTGGACTGATGCAAAAACTGAGCAAGATTCAAGTGGCAGATTTAAAATACCAGACTGTTGTTACAACTGTAAGTGAGAATTTTTTTTTTAATGTAGACCCAGCATACGGCATATTAATCAAGCTGCTGTTTTAAATTTTGGACAGCACAACTATCAAAAGATATAAATGGCAGTGATGTATACTTCCCCATAAGCTCTAATATTATTAAAGCGCAACCCCTAACCTCATTGTGAAGTTTAATTTATCATTTATTTATCATTACATGTGGATTTTCTAGAGTTTTAGCTGTTTTATAAAGCTGATTTGACTGAACTATTTAGCTGAGTTGTCAGGCTAAAGTTTAATAGGGTGATAGTACCTGCTGTCCATCTGTGAGTACATTTAATTGTCAGAATGGAAAGAGCGGAGTGTACCATACAGATGTGCTACATTCTCAAAATTACAAATATGGACTGGCTTACACTGAATTTTAGGGTGCTTTGACACCTGAAAAGGTTTATATTTTTGTTTCATTGTATACATTTGATCCAGTTAGTTTTGATTTCACGTTGCACTTGTGTGAACACACTAATGACATACCTATGTCCTGTCATCATCACATACTGTACGTGAGCTGCATCTCCCGATACTTGCAATTGATGGGTTTGTAAATGGGCTTGTGTCTGACATTAGCATCAGTTTAATTAAATTCCTCTCCTTCATGCTTTTGGAAAATAACTGAAAAGTGTCAGAATTTAGATTTTTCCTCTTAATAAAGTCATCTGAACAAATTTCAATAAAACATTTTGGTCTCCTCCTCTCCCAGTATGTTACCATGGTTCATTTTGTTTTGTTGTGTTATTTTTCCTTTTTCCACTTCTGACGATAGCCTGCCAGAACTTCAGATCACCTGTTTCAGTCAAACCAGGGTATGCCTTGGTTTGGTCCAGAACGCAGTCCTGGGGAGGTTTCACACCTGTAATTCTGGTTTGGATCAAGCTGGAAAACCCAAAAGTCCAGACCAAACAAGGTCGGTTTAAAAGCACTCTTAATCTAAAGTGAAACCCTAATCCCAAATTTGGATGTTTGACATTTGTTTATGTACATTAAATTTGAAATATGCAACAAAAATAGCTGTTTTGACAGATTATAAACAACTGACACTATCAAGGCGACATCCCAGAGAGGGCAGAACCTTATCTGCCTGTTGGGGCCATTTCTTTATCACTGTTAAAGTGTTTTAGACAAATAACAGAGCTGATGGACTTCACTGAGACTTAGCCTGACATTAGTCAGAGGGCAGAGTCAAACAGGATTAAAGTCACTTTTAGGTCAGACCCAATGGATTTTGCTGTGCTCTCAGTTTGATTTTGCATGCAGGAGATACAAAATGACCAAAAGTGAACAAAATGATCCTTCACCTTCTTCACTGACTGAACATTAACCTTCTTGTGTGGTGCTGCCATCTAATTCTAAGCATAATAAGAGGCTCTTTCAGGGGTCAAAATGATTCAAGAGCCTTCTATGTTATTGCTTTTGAGGGGGGTTATCAAACACTGAAGTCAGTCTTAATATGCAATATGTACTGCTCCTTTGCTATGCTAAATACCCAAACTAATTTATGGTAATGTAGCTGAAGATGAGAAGCAAAGAGCAGAGAGAGACAGGGCACCTAACAAGCCTCTCTGTCATGTCTCTCTCCTGATGCCATGACATGTCAGCCATAATCCATGACATCTTTAAATTAACCAGACGAGGTGCTGATAAAACGTTGGAGGACAAAGAAAGACAGATACGAGACTGGAAAGAAGAGTGAAAGTAGAAAATAGTGCACCTCACCTCCTGTCTCTCTATGTAAGAATTACCTTCTGCCCACCTCATTCTCAACGCTCCCTCCCCTCCACGCCGTCAGCATTTATTCCTCTATGAAAGGCTCTGATCGAAGAGTGATTTGCATGATTGCATTTTCCATACCTTGCATTAATAGTGCAGTAAGGATGAATAGCTAATGGCCTATCATATTTAAGTAGCCATCTCAACCAGCCATCACATTACAGCTCCTTCAATCTGCTAATGAAACAGGTCACTCTCTCTCTCATATACACTTTCTATCTCTCTAAATCCTTCACTCTAAATAGACACCTGGTCAGTCGGGTCAGGAGGATACCTTAAAGTCTAAAATAAAAGAGAATATGTGAATAAGAAATTAAATTTCAACTCTGCACAGACTCAGCAGTGATAAATCCTATTTATGACCTTAATGGGATGGACACACAGCCACGCTACAAAGGAATATTGGTTCAAATAATTAAGAAGATCCTGATTTGTTTGAGCCAGTTTATTAGATGAGATATCCTAACAGTCAAAAGTTAAAAATTCCCATCTTTACTCATTAGGTCTGTGTAAGCAAAGTAGCAATAGTCAGATTAGTTGGTTCATCATGTGGGACGATTATCTGGTATTTTGAGATAATCTGCTTTAGCCAATGTCTGCAATCAAAAGGTAAATAATCAAAAAATATCTGCAGACACATCTGCATGCGGCCTTGTCAGTGTGGCTGCTGTGGAAAAATGTGAGCACTCCACTGCATGTGTTTTGGAAGGTGATGAAAAAGTTAGTTTTGAGCCCTCGTGCAACCTGCTGTAAATGTTTGCCGAAATTTCCTTAGTCACCATCTTCTTTTCTAAATGTTAACATGTTTCTTCTGTCATCCTAAATGACAATGTATTTTTCTATTTCATTTATTAATAAAAATGACATTGAAAACAAATTGTTACTGGCTACGATAAACATGTATTTTAGATTGTAATGTGCATGAATTAATGAATTTATACATGACATCAGTCACCCTGCTTCTTTATTGGCATCAGCATCAGCCATTGAAAAACCCATACAGGCAACCACTAATGCAAATAAGTTTATTAATGGCAAGCAGTGGGTGAGTTCCCTTAAACAATAGCCTCAATGGAGAAATAAGAAAGTGCTCAACACAGTGCTCAACATCCATTTGGTATACACTAAGTATGGTGTGTGTTACTATTTTGCTGTTCTACTGCTTGTATTTTTAGAACGACACAAATAGCACAACTTCCCAGCTCCACCTAGCTACAACTGTTCAAAATGAGTCAAGTAAAAGAAGAAAAAATCTCGATTAATTGAGTAGTTGATAGAAAATGTATTTGTTTTCATAATCATTTCAACATTTGGGTCATTTTTTCTAGCAAAATTGCCAAACATTTGATGGTTACAGCTAGAACTTAGATTGGTTCCTTAAAAGTTGAGCCTGAAAAGGCCCAAGCCAGACAAAATTCTGTCAGAACCAGGGCGGAACCCATCCCTCATTAGCATATTTAAGACCAAAACCGATTACAGCCCGATATTTTTCTTAATAAGCATCCCTCTATGTACCAAACAGTAGAAGTTGGCAGTGACCCGTCGGGTCCTGTTGGGTTTGGGCACAGATCTCAAGCTCTAGTTAAAGCTTCTCCAATATGAGAATGTGCTGTTTTTTCCTGATTTTAAAGGACCAGTGTGTAGGATTTAGTGGCATCTAGTGGTGAACTTGCAAATTACAAACACCTTGCCTCACTCTACCCTTCCAAGAGTGAAGATCCTACTTCCAACTGGAAGATGACCTGTGTGCTGTCTGTAAATATAGTAGGGTTCATTCTAAGGTAAAGAAAACACAATGATTCTTATTTACACGGCATTTTCTGCCACAAATATCCCTAAATCTTAAACACTGGACCTTTAAATTATGGTAAATTGCGAATCTTGGACAGACAGACAAACATTAAGAGACTCTAGTAGGATATTTCTGGCTAGTTTTAGTGTAGACCTGCTTTTCATAAACCAATGAATGAATTAAGAAAATAATCAGCAGATTAATTGGTAATGAAATAATAATTACTGAAGAAATTTTAATAAGTTAATATATTCATTAATAAGAGTAGAGAAACATTTAATGTCACAAGCATTTCGTACCAGAATTAAGATTTTGTTTACAACAGAAAAGTTGAGTGGGCTGTGCTGTGCATGTCTATATGGACGCAAGTATGTGTTTGTGTGTGTCGGAAAGAAAGTGTATTTTTCTCTGCTTCTGGGTGTACTGTATGAGCATATTTGTGTGTGTGTGTGTTTCAGCAGACGCTTGAATTGTTTTCCCATTTGGCTAAGCAGAGCCAGCGACAGGACGCAAAACCTCATACCACAAGGTCACCGCCGCCACACTCTATTCATATTTTTATTCTCTCTGGGTTACGGCAAACTCTTCCAGCCCGTCTCACCCCCAACCGCAACCACCTTTTTACTGCCTCCCGCCAGGCCGAATTTCCGTAATCTTCCGAATCTGCTGCCAATAGATTTCCCACCAGAGTTCATACTCTTATTGAAGATTCAGAGGATCAAAGAGGGAGATACCCTCAATGCCAATGTGGATACATACACATATTACCACACAGTTCTGGGATACGCCCGCAAAATTCACACTTACTGTACATATACATGCACATACCCACATACACACACACCAGCTGCGCTCTAGAGACCTCTTTTAATAGTGTTTGGCTTCTTGGGGATCTGACAGGACCTTGGAGCAAAGGAGAGTTTAAATAGTGATTGCTTTGACGAAAGAAAGATGACGCCAGAGAAGGAGGGAAAGATGGAAAGAGGGAAGAAGAAGAAAGGAATAGAGGAAAGAAAATATGGATCCTGTAAATGGAGGAGGATGAATAGAGTGAGGGAGGAAAACAGAAAAAAAATGTAAGTCAGAGGGTGAGAATGTATAAGCCTGAGCAAATAGTTATTACCAGTCTCTGAAGGGTGGCGGCGTGAGCTGAATAGACTGGGACTTGGAAACCACTGTTACCGGTGGTGATAGGGGACCGCTTCACAGACCTGCAATCTGACAAAGGCTTAGCAGGTAATGGAAGCGGACCTCCGACAGCAAAAAAACACAGGAGCTTTAGCACGCTGTAAGAGCTGAGCATCAGATAAGTCCAAAACCTCTTCAGGTCCAACAAAGCAAACATTTAAACGTCACAGATGTTTATTGCTGGTGATTTGTCAAATGTGAACTTTAACAGGAACACACGAAACTGCAGCTGCAACCAGTGGCTGCATAATATTCATCTAAAGTGCAGGATAGCATACTGATTAAGGATTATATAAAGAGTGTATTTTTCTGCCTGAAGGCCTGAGTACGACCTCCCTGGAATAGCACATGAATGCCCTGCTGAAGTGTCCTTTGGCAAAACAATAAATCTCTCCCAGCTGCTGGGATGCTGTCATGTCACTGACCTTGTGCAGGTTTGAAAAGACAAATTCATCCTGCATTCAGTGAGTCATTTCCTAAACAAGGAACATGAACACTTAATCTTAAAACAAAGAGTACAAGCTAAATGCAAAGTTTACATACAGAGAGGTTGGCCCTGATCTTACCTCTAAAAAATAAAAAGAAAACAAGAAAATGAATGTATACACATTCCCAAAAGAATGAATGCAGGCACACACACCACACATACAGGACACAGTTTTCTCTTTAAGCTTGATTCATGTGCTCAATGACAGAGGAGGGGGTTTCTGAGTTTCAAACGACTGAAATAAAATTAGAAAGTTAAAGTTTCCAGGAGGAGGGCAAATTTCCCAGACTTCCCGGGGGTGTCTGGAGAGTGTTTATGCATCATTCTGCTCCAGCTGAACATTAAATTTGAGGTTCAGAAGTTGACGGCCTGATCAAAACAGACAAGCCATATGTCATGGCTTGGGCATGTTAGTGTTGACTGAGAGAAGAGGGAGATGAGTTTCTGTGGGTGTGTGTCTGCATTTACTAACCAGGATTACTTCGGTTAGTATAATCAGATATTTCCCACTCATTCTGAACTGCATCGACTAACACTTACTTGCACTTACTTTGCAACATATTTCTCCTTGTAAGCATATACAGAAAATATAATATGAAAACTACACAGTCTCTTGACAGTTTGTGAAATACAGCAGTCACAAAAATTTAATCTAAAAATTTGTGTACATGGACACAAATTTTCCTTTTATGTGACACTCCACACGACTTTCAAACTAATTTATTATTTAACACAGTTCTCACTCCATGATCAAGGTAGAAATAATAAATATGCAACATCCTCTTGCTGAGAAATATTTCAGGTGATGGTTTGGTTAGGCTGAGGTACCAAAACTACTTGGTTAGGTTTAGGAAACGATCATGGTTTGAGTTAAACGTTGTACCTTCTTAAAACAGTGACTATTTGTCTCCTGTGTGAAAGTTCTGTGATGCCTTTATCATTCTTTGCACACTGTCCACAGTGATTAGTTTTAAAGTCACGCTGTCACGAAAAAATAAGGATAATTATCATCCAATGTAAAGGAGTCTATAGATTCATTTCATGACTGTTTCACAAACTGATGTGGTACTAGGCTGAACATTTACAAAGGATCGACAGCTAAGGTTAATACATTAATTAGCCCCCAAATAGTGTTACTTTTGCAGTTATGTTACAGCTTGTGATGCTACAGTGATTAATGGTGCTACAGATTTACAAGAAAATATGTTTCTTAAGTTTAAAGTGGAAACAACTTTTCAACTCTTGTTTCCAAGTGATTTTATTACTTGTGCCGCTGTCGCAAAGACAACATCTGTACAAAACACTGGATTGCTTTCATTTCCTCAGAGCCTAACTCCATGGAGAAATGATCAAGACTACTTTGGAAATAAAAGAGAAGAAAGAAGCAAGTTCACTAATTGATGTGCATTGCATAGTAATAACAAACATTTGTCTATTTCCACTTTAAATAATGCAATCTTATTTAATAACTAGTTTGAAATTAGCTACAGTAGTTACTGAGAACTTAAGCAGAACTTAACTTAGTCATGAATTGACAAACAGTCGGTGCAACACAACCCAGGTTTCTCAGTCTGCAGTTCTGTTCCCAACTAGAGAAGTTGCAAGCAAGCAGCTGGCATGTGAAGTCTTTCCAGAGGCTACACACACACACAAGCATATGCATACCAAAACAAAGACGAGGAATAACAATCAGCACACTATTTGTCCCCAGGAGCTGCTAATACAAACCAGGTGAGCAACAATAGCAGTTAATAACTCCAATTTACTTTGTTATTCAAGTCCCATCACAGAGCACTGTTTAAAATACCAATTTGAAATAGTAAATCAGCCACGCAGCAAAAATGGTTATCCCTGGAGACTAATACACACACAAAATATCCCACCTAACAAATTCAAGCAGACATACAGTCCCCTCCATCCATTTAGCATGCTGCGATACCCACAATTTCCTTTCTTCTTCTTTGGTAGAAAATGGCCTTCCTCTATTTCTCCTGTGCTCAAAACCCTGGGTAATTTTCTTAATCCAAGCCTGATTCTGTACATTTGCATAAAAATGTTCACTTTTGAGGCTCCCCTAACAGAACATGGCTCTAATACGCAATTACTTTCCTCAATAGTGGCGGCTAATTACAGAGGTGTCAGACAAACAGGTAGCAGAACAGAGAGGGGGCCTCCGACACAATGGCTGAGGTGCTACGCCGCCACATGGGACAGAGCGGCTCAATGGAAAGCAGTAAATTCATTTAGGCTGGCTTCATTAAACCCTGTTCCTTGGGCCCTGCATCATGCTCTCCCCTTTGCTCTCCCTGCTCTCATTTGTGGGGCGGCGGATGTGCTGTGGGTAAGAAGAAGGCGATCACACAAATGAGTGCAACGCAGAGGGAATGGGGGAATGCTGTAGGGGGGGAAAGGAGGGAGAGATGGAGGGAGATACAGACAAGAAGGGAGGGAAGAAGGGAAGTGAGGGAAGGAAGGAAAGAAGGGAACGGATGGTATCAATAAAGCAGCACGGCGATACAAAAAAAGAACAGAGCAATATTACAGAAAGTGCTGGTGGGATGGAACAAGGGCATGAGGACATGTGCTCATTTGATGATAAAGAAATAAGGCATAAAAGGATGAGCATATAAAAGAATAATTTTGAATATGGCTTTTGTTTTATTCATCTGACCCAGTCTTCCAAAAGCCACATAGAACAGAGGAAAACAGAGAAAATTACAGCTTTGGTCCTCAAACACAGGCCAAATGCCAGGTCTCCAGCATGGTGAAACAAGGGCAGCCGAGCCCCGTGGTCTCTTTACCATTTAGATTATACTGGCAACTTTCTGACCCCACAGTATGGATAACCATAATAAGCCACAGCCCCCACTGTGCACCACCTGTAAGCCAAACATATTCACAAACAAAAACCTCAACTTATGTGCTCAGAAATCCTGACCACAAAAGTATCCACAAGCCCAAAACCGACTGTACTTGCTCAAAAAGGCTGAACTTTCCACTCCTGCATAGCTCAGTTCAATACCACTGCTTTTCATTTGCACCATTTTGTGCCCAATTTCACAGAGCGCTCGCTGGGAGCACAATTAATGTCTGAAGTAAAACAGACATTGAGAAGAGGTATGCCATCTCATTAAAGGGAAAAAATTCACACTTTCTGAATTGTAATTTGAAGGATTGGAGGTGGAAGACTGCTGCTCCCTTCAGTGAAGGAACACGGAGCGCTGATGGTCACGTGTTTCCACAGAGGAGGTGTCACCATCCTCAGACCGCTGCTTTGGTTCCTGGCCAGCGGAGCACTTCATGAGAACATTTCTGCGTGATTACATTACCTACTTGCTCCGTTGACACGCTGATTTCTGAGTGACTCAAATCACTTTCACACATGACCCACACATCCAGCTGCAGGACGAACACACGCAGCCCACTGTACTATACAGGCCTCTCTATGTGAAGGTAAACCTGCGAGGGTGTGTTCAAAAATGAGTACTGTAGTCCAAATAGTAAGTTGGAGCCATAGGTGGTATATTAAATAGATTGAAATCCTATTTTCAAATTTGTTCTTACCTTACCATCGCTGTATATAGTCTGTTTGTTATCTATTTTTACCATCTGTGTATATTTGATAGGTTATATATATATTTTTAAACTTCTCACTATATTTTTATTTTTGTTTTATATTTTTATATTTTTTATATTTCACTTCTATTTGCACTATATCTTTCTTGATCTTGTAAGGAGCACCTGTAACATCAACAATTTCCCCTCGGGGATAAATAAAGTATTTCTGATTCTGATTTAATATACCATCTCTGGTTAAAGTGAGTTTTTTCCCCTCCTCCCCAGACTCAAGGAAGCTCAGACAGGCTGCAGGAACACTGCAGGAGCGCAAAACTACTGCAACATTGTAATTTGACAATAACAAGTGACAACAAGTTGTAAAATGACTTACAGTTGTCTGAAAAGTTATAAAGTTTATGTAAAATTAAACCCATTATCCTTAAAACAAAATCCACTGCTCTGAAAAATACACACTCTGGACTTGGTGTTAAGCGACTGCCTGTCTTCTTCCTGCCAGACTCTATTCACACATTGCTCAATTTAACAGTTACAAACACTTACTACTGCTATAATATTATTAATGATTTATTACAACTCATAAACACACACTTACTCATTTGGTGAACATTCGGCATTAATTTGAACTCTAATTTACATGAAACGGGCAAACAACGACACTACACAACACATTTTCTTTATCTCTGATTACATATTGTTATTTTATGATTTATTACAATAAATATATTACAGATTTCTCCTTTAAGGTCATATACACTTCTACACGATTCATGGGCAAGCATCAACAAATATTTGGGTGACACCTTTTACAGACTTGCTTGTCCCTCTACTTTTGCCTTCCTTGACCCACTTTATCACACAGCTTTGGGGTTTATTTCAAACTCAGGCTATAGGACTCATCACTGCACATTGTACACTGACCATATGGTCCTTACTTGCTATGTGACGGCTGCAACACGGGTATATATTAATGTACAAATACCATACCCACAATCTTAGATCCAACAATGGGTTAGGCTTAAAGTTGCCACCTTTGTGGACTGAGACTTGAAAACAATCTATCTTATTATGGTCCTTGGTCTTGGAATGACCTCCAGGATAGACTCAATCTACCCTCCCCCACAAAAGCCAACTGAAGTTATTATTACAAAATGTTCTTGGTGTAACATAAAATCAATTTTGATATACACACTCTCTGGCCAGGTCATCAAGAGATTTTATCTCAATTGCTTTTTTGGTTTTGATACCATCTAAGGTTTGGCCACAGATCAAAGTCTCCATGCATATGCACAAATATTAGGTTTGATGATCTCTTGGCACTTCACGATTTGATTCCATTCCAATTCAGAGGGCTTTTCAATTCAGATTCAGCAATTCAGATGCAATTATATAATGAGTATTGATGCATCTTGACGCATCAAAATTTTTGATTCCTACACATGATTTATTTTGTTCCTCATTTGTGTGACTACTTGCTTCTACTAAAACATTGTAAATTTGTAATTATCCATAATTAATTGAGTTAGAAAAAAACTGCATAAAGTGTATTTCTTGTTCAGATCTCTTTTTCCTTCAACTTCATCGAAGACTAAATGCTTCCATACCTCAGGTTTTAGACCGGAGGTTGCCAGTCCGATTGTATCCATCTGCAGTCTGCAAAGGTAGGCTAGTTTAGTAGGAAGCTAAGTGCAATGCACATTTTTACGTCTGTTATGCTTCACCATCCAATTGGTTCAGCTCCAAGGAACTTCCGAATGTTGACTTTTCTGCATCGATTCATAATCTTTCAAGAGAGAATCGCAGTGTATCTAACAATCAATTTTTCCCCGTTCCTAAGAAATATATGCACAGAGCGATATGCACTGATGTTTCTGGGTGGTAAAATGAAACTGTAAATGTGCAGGACTGACTGAGACTGTTTTCAATCTTGAATAAAAAGAAATAAATAATGATTTTACACTTGCAGAAGAAGTCAGAAAATGGGAAGAAAAATGCCCTTTCAATTTCTGACAACCTGACTGAAAATGACTCATACTGGGAAAACAAATCAGAAAACCAGGTTGTGAATTTTATGATTTTTTTCTCTGTCGTTCTTTCTTTTTGTAACAAAAATGAGAGAATCAAAGAAAAGAAAAAAAATGACCATACACCCAGAGTTTAACCTTCAGAGTAGAATTAATATGAAAGAAACACCAACCCACAGGAACTGGGGAATGGATAAAAGCAAAAAAACAAGATCAACTTTCAAAACAAAGACATAAAATAAAATCAGAGGGAAAATCAAATCAGAGAAGATCACTCTAAGCAGGGACCTTGTTGGAAGATGCACAATCTATCGTGCCTGCACTTCTGCATCACTGAGCAAAATCAAATGCCATGTTTTTAAATCATGTTCTCTATTGGCTGCTTCTTCTTCTTCTCTGGTCTGGTAATGGGCTAAAGTAATAATAATTTTCCCAGCCTGACAGAGCACAAGGTAAACCTATACGTGGGAAAAATCAAATTACAAGAAAAATGTATTTGGTCAAAATGGAACCAATGATTTTGCTGTCAGGGGTCAACAATTTGGTTACCATGGATTTTAGCTGAATTTCAGTGTCAGGCTCATGACTCATTTTGTGAGATAATAGCGCTTCAAAGCCTGTGTCTAATGTGGTTCCAGAGCTGTGAGATGCAGGGTTTCCCCGTGTAATGATTACATTTGGACATTCCACAAGCTAATTTAAACACTGCTGAGGCGCACTGTTGTTTAGGATTTAGTGTGATACTGTAATCTGGCGTTGAAATGTGGTACTTCACATCAATGCAGCTTATAAAATCCAAAGAATGAATGTTATCAGGACCTATAAGGGTGTTAGACAGCATTTATGTAGCTGTGTATCAGTGCCACCCCACATTTTTCTAATTTGACAAAAGACCTAACCATTAAAATGATATACATTCCATGATGCATATGCATAATAATTTCATTTGTAATAAGTTTCTTTACTGTCCCAGAATTGTCCTGGATACCGTATCTTTGTGTTCCAGATGCTATTTTTATTGTCCCTGGGACCATGGGACAACCTTAATTTCAAGCGCTGCCAGTTGGTGCTGCGATTCCTTAGTGACCGAAAGAGGGTGATAAAAGTCAAAGACTACGTAAAGCCCCTTTAAATTCCACAGCTATTCAGCTGTCACTGACTGTGTATCACAAATCAAATCGGATGACTTCCAGAAATGAGAGCAATCCAATCTCACTAAAGACCCCGGAGCGATAGGGTGGCATGGCGAGCAGGAGGACTTCGTCTGAAGAGGTCAGGCTCAAGCCCCTCTCACTTATTTCATATTACAGTTCGTTAAGGCTTTGACTTTTCAGAGCGTACACGGGGAGGTGGAGGATGCTGCTGGCCTTGGATCTGTGCCCGAATAAAACAGCAGATCTCATGCTGTTGCAGCCTATAAGCTCCAGCTGCTTGCCTTCATTGTGTCTCTGCGCCGCGCCACAAATGTTCCTCCATCTCCGATACTTATCAAGGCACTGGAGTTTGACGCTGCCATTACTCAAAATTAATAACCACGGCAGCATGTTTATCATAGCACACTTTCACACCCAACCTGCCAGAAATAATCACCTCAGTGTTTGTGTGTGTGATGGAGAGAGAGAAAGAAAGAAAGTCAAAGGAAGAAACACAGAAAGACAACTGGAGGAGAGATGAAGTGTGAAAAAGAGACAGAACAAAGAGAATAAAAGCCAGAGATGAAAGACATAACTGAGAGAGGAATGAAGAGAAAATCTGCTACGTGCATACGTGTGCATCTGCCGTACCTAATCACTCAGACTCCATTACACCTCGTTGGTTTTTCCTGCACCTTTTCTTACCATCGTGTCTGACAACAGGGCAACACTAGCTCTCCTTGTGTATTCACTCTGCTAAGCAGGACTCTAATCTCTGCTGACAGCCAATCTGCTTCAACAAGGCAGGCCTGAGTAAATAAAAAAGGGCCTGCGTTTTTAATTTACAAATCATGCATTGCGAGCGCAGAGCTGGGTCTGCTTCCCCACTGAAGGAGAGAAACAAGTAGCATGAAATTCTTAGTAGTGGTAGTGTTTCTCAAATTATACAGTAGATTCTTGTGCTGAATGTGTGAAAATGCAAGAGCAGAAAAAGACAAGTGACAAGGACAGGGGAAGGCCCCTCAGCACCTCTCCTCAAATCTGGAGAGACAGGTGGTTGAGAAACAAGACAAGGACAAATGTCTGTCGGTCACTGGTTCGGGCTCTGCTGACATTTTCCATGGCATTTAGAAAACATCCAAGAAAATCCAAAAAAAAAAGCGGAGGAGGGGGCCTAAAAATAGTTAGCTGGAGGAAACCTGTGTGCGGTGATGTTATACAATAGATGTAGAGACATGAAATGACCTCTTATCTGAGGGATTTGCTCATTTTCCCAGTGTCCTGTTTTCTGCAACGGAGACGAACTGTTATGGCTGAACTCAGCACCCAGTGAGGTCAGTTGGAGAATTTATACCCGGCAGAACTGGCTGTTTATACTGTAATTCAACCAGGCCCAGTTCCAGGACAAAATGATTGGGGTTGCATCTAAAATTAGTGGGGGTGCACTAGTATCTACAGTGCGGGTGCAACGGCAATGAAAAATAGTAAGCGTTACGGGCCCGAGTGTGGTTCCTGATGAGCAGATTACACTGGAACACAACTGGAAAAAGTTGTAAACAGTAGTAACTAAATGCAGTCTCTTGTTCCTTTTTAGCAACAGTGATATGTTGATAAAACCGAAGCCTCTAAGAAGTGCTGCCCCAGAGCAAAGTACAGTACAGTTACGCACGTTGTGTTTACCTTCATTATGTCTCCAGAAAACAACACCAGAGTTCTATAGTATAATCATACAGACCTCTACAAACACCAGACTGCTCTGCCTTTTTATGAACGAGACATCTAGTTACCACGGCTCATTCCAACACTGTTTTTAGCAAAAGTACCTCCTATTTTATCTTTGAAACACATTGCAGTACAGTGTGTTGGTCTGATCTATGCCGATTTTACTGATTTCAAACAAATAAAACTACATAAAATATTTAAATCATATAGACTTCACAGAATAACATCTTAGTTTGGAGTAGGGCTGAAACAAACAATTATTTTCACAATTATTTATAACAATTTTAACAATAACAATTTTTGGGAAGCCTGTGGCTCAGAGATAATGAGGATCGTCCACTTATGTTAATGCAAATGCGGTGAATGCTGGCATGTAGCGTACAGCACTTTGAGTGGTCGGAAGACTAAAAAAAAGCTGCATAATAGCAGCCCATTCATCATTTTCTAATTGTTTAATTTGTTAATCGACAAAATAAAAAATTGTTAAAAGTGCTTATTACAATTTCCCAGAGCCCAGAATGAAGTCTTAAAATTGATACTTTTGTCCAACCAACAGTCCAAAACCCAAAGACTCCTCATTTACTATCATAAATGACAATACAGCAACAAATTATCAAGTAGTTGGTGATTAATCTTTCTTCGACTAACTAATCGTTGCAGCTCTAGTACCTTTTTGAGCACACGTTACCACATAATCTTACTCCTTGACTTTGCTGTAAGTAGGAGCAAATCACTTGGTAAATGTTCCTCAGTCTTTATTTTTAACTCCTAAAGTTGACTCTTTAAAGTATTCTTCAGTATAACTCACAGCACTTTGACAAATGCAGGCACCCTGGTCACCTTCACTGTGGCCAAGCAAAGTAAAGCAACCAACTGTCCTTTGACACGTCATTGATCACACTGATGTATCATATACTCATTCGATTTTGGGGTTTAACACTTCTCCAGGCACTGCAAGATCTGCCAGCTGGCTGTGACACAGGCTATTTGGAATGAGCTTCCATTGCACACGCCTCCAAATCCACACACATATTAGAGAAGGTGTGTTTCTGGGAGAATGCTTCTCCAATTATTTCCTGCTTAATAAGCTCCTGAAAGTCAGAGAGGGCCCCTGGTCATCCCTCATCTAGTCCGGTTTCTGTGAGAGGGGACAAAAATGTAAAGAGGCCAATTTGGGATGTGATTTGTGATGCTCGTAAGCGATGGAGATATGCAGAGAATGTTGGCCCGAAGAAAAAAGCAAAAAAGGAAGAGGGGATGAATATTGATTCCCCAGTTTAAAGGAAGCTGTCGGAAAGACTGAGAGATGAAGAAAAAGAGAGTGAAAGAGAGGAAAAGAACGTCAGGGCTTTTGGGAAATGCCCAACTTCCAACAATACAGATCTCATAAAAGAAATGACTCACTTGCTCCATGCATCTGCTCTCAGCAACGACTACACACCAAGTGACCAGAGCTTGCTCACAAACACACACACACATAGACACAAGACATAGGGGGGCACACATAAATCTGCATGTCAACACAAGGCCGTGTGTCCAGCAGCAGGGTTAATGTTAGCAGAATAGATGCTGACTCTTTGCTTTGACCGCTGAGGAGGCTTCAGCGCAGACTTTATTGCAAAACACTCACACTTGCACAAACAGAAGCATGAGATTCATATAAAAGACATGTTTAACCTCTTCATCTCCACCGGGACATCCACGTCCCCAGTCAATGTTACGCTCTTTTAGATTAAAGCCTGAGGCTAGAGTGAACATACTCGTATCCTATGAACACCTAAAGAATCCAGTGGTACCAAACATGTCATGCTAGCTTGTTACGAGCACTGTAAAAACAAAAAACACAAAATTTCAAGGCCACTTACTTCAATAGATTTTTGAGTTTTGAGCCAAACTCAAAACACTTAAGTGTTAAAGTTTTACCAACTAATAATGTTTTGTTCCGTTAATTTATTTTTCTTCTTTAAATAAACTCTAATATTTGAGTTTTCATTTCAATTGACATCCCACCTCAAGATATCTGAATGAAAATGAAAAAGCTGAGAAAACTTGGCGCATTTCAAGGCAACTTGCTACAATAGATTTTTGAGTTTTGTGAATAAAATCAAATTCACCTTCTGGAAAGTTTTACAAGTTAAATCTGTGATTGTAATAATTTACTTTTGTTCTCAAGATAAACCTGAACATTTTGGACATTTTAGAACGTCCAAAATGTGTATTTCAAAAATGATTAAGTAACCTCACTGAAATGAAAGTGAATAAATGTTAATTTTAATAATAATAATATTTTCCATTAAAACCATTTAATTATCAGACACCCATTTTTTTTAGTTTCTAAAACTCACAGGTTGAAATTTGTTTTAAGAAGAAAAGTAAATAATCTCAACTAAATATTGAGTTTGCAAAACTTTTTAGTTTATTCCAAAACTTTGAGTTGGACTCAAAACTCAAAAATCTATAGCAGTGAGCACCCAAGAGTCTCTCCTGCCCATTTTATGCTAATTTAATGCAGTTTGAAGCAAAAAAACAAACAAAAAAAACATGCCATTTTTTGTAGGCACTATAAATGTGAAATTGTCGCCTATTCTATTTTAATATTCCTGCATACTGGGTCCCTTAACAGTATTGGAATTGCATAAATTGATTGGAAAGAAAATGACTGGAAACCTGAGACTCTTGCAAATTCAATGAGGTCAACTGTATTCATGTGTGACGATGTTTCTCCTCACAGTAGCCATTTCATTGGATTGAGACTTGATTGAGAAAAATTTTAACTTGACTTAACAGCCTCATGAAACTTCAAAACCACAAACTACATACCCAGATACAGGGCGTCCCTAGGTACATTGACAAGAAGAAGTCGGGGAAGTGGAGAAGGTTCTCTTTACTCCTGGCAGAAAAAGTAAACAATTATTTAAAAAAACAAAAGAAAAATAGACAAATTGTACAAATGACGAATTGGACTATCAAATAAAGACAGTCTGTCATTGGAAAAAAAAACATGTCTCTAGATATAAAAGAATCTTCACAGACAGACACAACAAAAAGAAAACACACAACAGCAACAAAAACCACAAACACACCATGCACACAACACAAAAGCTCCCTGGAGTTTCTTGCAAGATGAAAAAAAATGGACACCAAGCACCAAAAAAAAAATGAAAGAAAACCGTTTAACTTTGACACTGTGTTCTCAACTTGGTTCTGAAAAAGTGAGCGCTGCCATTTTGCTCCACCGTTCCACTTTGATCATGACTCGCTCCCCATTTTCAAACGCTGTGACATTTGAAAAACACAATCCCACTTTGGTCTCCTATCATCGCTGGAAGGAGGATACAGGGAAATAACAGGGCCGACACTGCCCACCTGCAGCACATCACATCCTCTCTCCCCGAGAAATGACGGTGACCAAGAAATAGGCGTCCAACTGTCACAATCTGCCCGCCGGACTGTGACGATGGGAAGTCCATATTTGGTCATCATTTCTCGCTTTCTTACACTGAGACGCTGTTTTCAGCTATTACTGAGGAAGATGAGGGGAGCCAGAGGACACTGTGTTCATTTTTTTTTTTTTTTAAGATGAGAGACGAGAAGAAAGAGAAAAAGAGAAGAAGGGAGTGAAATGTTTTACCTCCCACAGAGCTCTATCTCTCCAATGGTGGCCCCTTGTCGGGGGACAAATTGATCCTGGAAATAAGGGGTCATTTCCTCTGCCTGTTTACCTGCTCACAGCACACTGTCATCACACACAAAAACTGACCCAGCTGTAGCTAATGTGAGGGAGGGTTGAGTCATTCTGGTCGTCACTGTGACAACAAGCAAGAAACTGCTGTGCGTGTGTGTGTTTGTGTGTGTGTGTGTGTGTGTGTGTGTGTGTGTGTGTGTGTGTGTGTGTGTGTGTGTGTGTGTGCTGACTTCCCCAACAGCAGTGACCCTGATGACCTTTGACTCTTTGAACTTTGAGCCAAATAAAATATTTCAGCTTCTCTCTCTGAGGAGAGAGGGGCAGAAAACCATCATCGATAAAATCTCACTTTAAAACAGCCTGTCAGACTAATAACTTTTTGTTGAGTGTGTCTGTGCAGGCTCATACTCGTGAGAGTTGCCAACAAATTATTTAGATTCCATCAGATCTGATTCAGATTCTTCTGTATTGATTCAGGTTCTTATCTAATCGTGGTCCTTGTTGTTTTTGGAGTGCAAAATAATGTATTCACTGCAGCTTTTCTGTTTTTTTTTTTGTTTTTTTTGAGGAAACATACTTAATTTTTAATAAATAATTACAAATTTTGTGATTTTTGACTTAAAAGAACTATATGTAAGAATTCTAGTTTAAAACATTCAAAAATTAACTAAAATCATCGACAGAATGTGAAGAAAAAAATGTTTTGGCATTATGTCAAAAATGTCTATGTATTAGGGAAGTAACAATATACTGAATTATCCCAATAAAAAAAATGCCTCAATACCGTACCAGACTGTGATGATATCTACCATGATATTACAAGGTTAATCAGTAGATTTGATCACATTTATCTTATAATATAAAAGGGCTGCTATTGACTACTGCATTGTTTGTGTTTTGCACTTGTACATGCATAACATAACAAACATTCATTGCCAAAGATACCTCAGTCCAACATAAGAGGATGAAGAAGTAGCGCTGCCCTGAGAACATTCGGCAAAAAAGAAAGAAATGATAGAAATAGAAGCAAAACAAAACTTAACAGTACCATTGCTTTCGCAAGAAGAAGGACAAAGTTTCATTTTGAGTCCACAACATTTCTTCTAGATTGTTAAGTAAAAAGCTGTTAATGCTAATGTTGGCTATTTAGGCATAGCTTATAAAAGTAGCTAACTGTGTACTGTTACTGACAGCACTGTTTTTTTGATAAATTAGCTGTTTGTTGACAGAGAGAATCTCAAGGACATTTCCTTGCATTTTTTCGTTTCTTACAATAAGGGTGGACACCCCAACTTTCTGGTGACATGCTGCTCCCAATTTGTTTGGATTATAAATTTGACAAGTGGCAGATTCTTACATATAGCCTGTTTAAAGTGTAATGTTTTCATTTCACATTAACTAATCCCAAGAGATTATGAGCCCGACTGGGGGGATCAAAACAGCTGCATTCTTCATTCAGCTGTAAAATGCAGTAAATGATTCAGGATTTTTGCACATGAATACATTTTGCTCTTACCACTGTCTTTTTTTATACTTAGCCACATTTTTAACACAAGCTCAGTCTGCCATAAATTAAGTACCACACGTGTTTTTACTCATGCGTAAAAAGCAAAGTAAGTACCCCATTGAGCAACAGGTGCAAAATTCAGCACAGAGAACTGTGGAGGAATAAATTACCGAAATTGAAAACTATGTTTTGCAAATTTAGAACTAGCTCAATTAACATATCGACTGTTCCTGTTCTAAACCTGTGTTCCTCTGTTAATTTTTTTAGACTCTTGTTATATGCCAAATATGGTTATTTTCAGTTCAATTCAATGGGCGTTATTTGCATGACTACATATAATACAATGAAGCTAAAACATGTTAATACAAACTATCTGATCATAATAAACATAACTAAACAAAAGAAACACTTACAATACAAAAAGGCATGAAGAATATGAAGGGCTATGGAAGGTAGAATAATATAAGAGAAAAAACTACAAAAAAATCATTAATAAACATGAATTATTAGTAGAGCTGCAATTATAATTGATAAATTGATTATTAATCGATTATTAAATTAATTGCCAAATATTATGATAACAGATTACCAAAACTCATTATAAATGACATGATTGTGGCAGGATTACTTAATCATTCAATCGATGATCGACAGATTAATGAGCAATGAAAATAGTCAATAGTTGCATCCCTAACTATGTGGGAGCTCACAGAGTTGAATCTCCCAATAGGCCCAGAAGTCTCTCTGAGTCACTTGTTCATTCCAAGACTCCGACTCTTTAAATGCCTCTCCCTCTCTCGTCACTTGCACGATGCCACATTGGCTGTGACGACATGGCTCTGTTGAGGAGGGCTGTATCCTTGCTCGGAGGACCACAGCAGTGCAGAGTGGTGCGGCTACCCCCTGATGTGAGGCTGTAGTGGAAACACATGTCATCATGATATGGCTTGGCATGGCATGGCTAAAGTGGATCAAACTGGGCTCATGGAAAAACCCTATAACACACACACACACCTTCACTTTCACTTCCCTCACAACCACCCAGTCAGATTCTGTCTTTAAATACACCCCCTCCTCTCCACTCCACTCGGAGCTGTGTGACTGTAAAGTGTAACAATAAAGCTGCTTATGACTGGAGGCTTTTATTTGCTCTGAGTCCTTGAGCAGCATCAGCATGTACACAATACACAACACACAACACACACACACAGGTCTGCAGACCCAGGAGGCAGGGCAGAGCAAACATCAGAGCAGCAAGCATGTAAGACTCCTCAGCTACGACTGTCCACCTCAGCCCTTCACGTCCCCACTGTCTCTGCTTCATTCATGAGCCAGCACCACACCTACTGTATGCTGCTACACACACACAGCATCCAGCTTTATCTCCCACACAGACTGCCACCAACACACATACACACCATTTTAAATTCCAATATTCCCACAGGTGATCCAGACACACACACCTTCAGCCCCTGAACCAATGCAGTAAATATCATTATGGAATCAATGCAGCCTCGAATCAATCGAAGCTCTGCCTGTGTGTGTGTGTGTGTGTGTGTGTGTGTGTGTGTGTGTGTGTGTGTGTGTGTGTGTGTGTGTGTGTGTGTGTGTGTGATAAAGGGAAGAAGCTGATAACACCATGTGCTCCTGTGAGGATTTCACCAAACTCCATGTTTTTTGATTGAAAGGAAGGCGGGTAAGGTATTACCATAACCTTCCCACCACATGTCTGCTGTTAACTCAATAATGCAAGAATGATTTCACACACACGCACACACGCGCACACATCCATTGTTGCTATGCACCATGGTAAATTCAATATTGTGCTCACACTCCTAAGCCAGAGTGGGAGTAGAGTCGGCAGAGAAGCCACAGCCTTAGCTGTAAATCAATAGATTAAATAGAAATGTATGAATAAAACACAAGATAATAAATAAAAGAGGAGATGGTTTACTCTTGCCGTCATATAGTGCACAGGTTCTCTCCCATTTGAGTGAGCAAAGAGGCAAAAGAGGAGAAAAAAAGGAGTGGGAGTAGCAAGAACGATGACCAGGGAGACAGAAACAAAGAAAAAAAAGTTCTTGTTGAGCTTTCAGCTTGTGTTTTTAATTCTTGTGTGTATCCTTCCCTCTGCCGGTGTTTGCATGCTTGCATGAGGAGTTTATCTGTTTTAGTACCATATGTATGATATGTTTTCATTTCAAGTACATGAATGTGTACACAATATGTGTTCTAGTATAAATAAGCACATACTGAAGCATCTGTGTGGCCTTGGCTTAAGAGTCAGACATGTCAAACAAGCACAGTGTTTGATCATTAGTGAAGTTTGTACAGAATTATTCCAAATACGGTTCAGCTCCGTTCAGTTATTTTTGGGTGTGTTTATATGTATGGTTTGGTTTATGTGTAGGGCTATTAAAATCACTCATCAAATCAATTAGTTAACCTTAAAAAAAATCATCCACGCTGGTTCTCCATTGTCCATCCACAGATTAAAGATGCCCTCTGGAGTTTTCTTGTGAACAAACAAAAGTTATGTATATATTCTCTGCTTCTCACCAAAACACAGTGTGTATCCTCCAGGCTGAACAATTTTCCTCATAAAATATTTGCAAATCCAATATTCAGAATGTTTTGAAACCTACATTGTTTACATCAGCTGGCAGTCTTCTTTGGTTTACATCCATGTTTAGATCAGCAGTCTTCTGCCTTCATTGGTACATTTTTTGGGGTGTTGCCGTCACAGGAGTATTGCTGCCAGAGCGCACTGGAACGATTCTTTGACACTTTTTTTTTCCTCCAAGTGAGGAAATAGAACATTCTCTGTTTGCATAATCTGTTTTCTTTTTCAAAGCACTTGAAGACAAAATCATCACTGCTGCATATGGTCCCAATCAGACAGAGCAGAGTTTTTGCAGTGAGAGGCGTTTATTTCCAGTTGTTTTCTGCAGACTTGCCATCATAGCAGAGAGAGAGAGAGAGAGAGAGAGCACTCATGTGGACTGACTGTCACTTAATGCAGAGAGGCGGAGTCCCACCCCTTCCGGCATGATCCATGGGACCTGACTTTAAGAAAAATATGAACAGTAGTCAACAATGAGAGACAAATAATTTGTTGATCCCATTTGAACTGTGCCACAAATAACAGATATGATATTTATCAATGTAATACATAATATTTGTGGTACATTTGTCATAGTTTAATTTAGTTTTATGTGAAACTGCTCAGTGAACTACATCTAAATCTCACACAATATACGTCATCAACACCAATATTGCTGTCCTTTGTAACATTACCTTCCCTGGTGTGTTTTTTCCAGTGACTCCTGGTCCTTTTATCAGGTGGGCAGAGAAAGAACATGCAAGAATCGCTGCCTGTGTGACTACATACCGGTATGAAAACACACAGGCATTGTAGCTTCAGTGAC
This sequence comes from Lutjanus campechanus, assembly GCA_027495735.1. Classification (NCBI taxonomy): domain Eukaryota; kingdom Metazoa; phylum Chordata; class Actinopteri; order Lutjaniformes; family Lutjanidae; genus Lutjanus; species Lutjanus campechanus. The sequence goes on along the minus strand of JAJHUR010112620.1, from coordinate 19,082 downwards.
TAATGTTAACTATTGGAGGGAAATAGTCACAACGTCACTTAACGCGCATTCTGGATTTGTAGTCTTCCTAATTACGCATCTTTACAGTCTGATGATTGAACAGTTTTACAACAAATGGTGACTTTCTTGAAAATTATCTTTTAAATTGGCAAACAGCACATATGTAATTCATGGCATAAACAGGAAAAAAAATCTAAAAATTATTTGTCTCTCACCATAGACATTCATATTTTTCCCAAACATAGGTCCCATGGTGGTCCACTGGAAGAAGCGTGGCCTTGCCTCGCTATTTGCAACGTGATGAATCTATTCATTAAGTTAGTCATTTGATCGTTTGGTTGGTTATAGTGGATAAATGTATGTAAATTTCCCACTGCAGTAACAGTGGTCAAATGACCGCTGAATACTTGAACAAATACGGAACCATCAGCAGGAATGTGTAAAACGTCAACCGCACATGTATGTTTGTGTCCTCATGCATGGACACAGGAAACAAACAAACAGAACCGTTCATAAAAACTCAACAGGGTGCCTTTAAAGAAGTGATGCAGAAGGATCTCAAAATCTAGAGTTTACTACAGACAATATTTAGTCATATTATTGTGACGCCAGAGAAGCAACCACTACTTTTCATTTATCACTAGCAGTTTGCTCCCCATGACAAGATAAAAATAAGAAAAAATAAACATAAAAAATGACTAATCAATGAAAGATTTCTTTGCCAACTAAGACCCTAAAGAGCCATTAGTCAAATGACGAGATGAGATGAGGCAGCCTCACAACCCACTGGATTTCTTTTATTTGATTTATTTTAAGAATTGGCATACACATTAGTACTGGATTTATTATAAAGCCAGTGTTGGACAAATAGAGGATGATCTTTTTTTTCTTTTTCTTTTTTTTCACATAGCCTGAGTTATGTGAGTGACTGATGTGTAGCAGGCCAGAAAACCCATCACTGTTTGTGGTACTGATCTATACAAGCAGACTGCAGTTGACTTGGCATACCTGTCGTTGATGCTCCAGTTGAGGCAGAGGTTGAGGGAGCTGAGGTTGCGACATTTCCTGACCACCTCCATCACTGTCTCATTGTTGAGCTCTGAGATGTGCCGCAGGTCCAGGACATTCAAGTTCCGTAGCTACGAGAGAAAACACAAAAACATTTGAATGATTTAACCGTGACAAATTCACACAAATAGCTACTGTAGCTGTGCAGCACAGACAACCTAATAACAATGCTGCCCTTTAAAGTCCAACTGAAATCACATTTATTCATCCCTTTCTGTAGTCAGAAATGAGGCTTTTAAAAAAAATGTTTTAATAATATTTTATCACCAAAAAGAAGAACAACAGTTTTCAAAAAACATCAGAAATGCATAGTGTTACACTGAACAGAACCAGAGAGGAGTTGAAGAAATCTGCAGTGAGGTCTACATGCCTTGGGGAGACAGCATTTTGTTAGTGGTATTGGATAGTAAGAACCACACCAGCATCTACCAAGACCAAAGTGGCATTTGCAGATACGTTCACATGCTGTTTAATGTGCTAATTAGCTATCTAGCCAGCAAACTGACGTTAGCAGTGAACTTTTTTCTCGGTAATGGTTTGCTTGGTTGTTCGTTTAACAGGCTAAGGTGCAGGACAAGACATGTTCATGTATGTAAGTTAGATGAGATAGAGACTAGCAGGAAAGCTCATGTGTGTTGTTGTTTAGAGTTAGTGGCTCTTGTGTTATGTTATGTCACTGTTTTAGTCAATATTTATCTGGCTGTATTGAAATAAGGTCCCCCTCTATGTAGATGGATACCTAAGGGTGCTCCATTGAATTAATGCAAATCTAGGGAGTGAAACAAAAAAACTAGAAGAGTGCACTCAGTGCAGTGCAGATATCCACCAGGCAACAGATGGTGAAGCACCTACTGCAATGCCACCAGAACTGCCAGATGCAACCAGCAAAGGATTGCAAAGTACTGCCATGACCACCACATACGTTGTCCTGACCTGAAACAAGATTTCAAACTGAAGCAGTTGTTGATCGCTTGCAGCCCCTGACAGCCAGTTAAGAAGAATTACAAGTCTGCACTGTCCATGATCATATAAAACAGAGCAGATTAATATATTATATTAATCTAATATATTAATCCTTGAGTCCAAGGGAGCATTTGTGTTCATGTTTGAAGAAATTCCCTCAAGGCGTTCTTGAGATTTCGCGTTCACAAGACTGGGACAACCAGAAAACATAATGCCTTTGACCATAAAAACATTAAGGCATGAAGGTCATAAAAAATGGGTTTTCAAGGTTTTTTCAAAAATTCTGAATCACAGTCGTCCTTCAGCTTACAGTCATGAATGTGCACAAAAAAATTAGACTGATCAATCCAGTAGTATTTGAGACTAGACGAGCCATTGTTCCAGTGATCATGTGCGGACACACTGCTACGGAAGACCTTATGAGGAGTGTAGGAGAGTGGGGACAAGAGCCATGCTAACTAAGCTTGGACTAAAGGTTGCTCCTCAATAATGTCCAACCAAGAAAATGAAATGGGACTCAAGCGGGCCGAGCACAGGGAAACCAGAGACTGTGTACAGAGACCTGCTCCTCCACGACACGTGATTACATTTGACTGGCGGATTGAACTCCAAGCTGACAAAGCAAGACTCCAACAGGACGAGGGAAGGAGGACTCTCTGATTATACTGATGATGAATCGGGCTCAAACACAGTCACAGTTGATGGATACGTTTCCCTGATGTCAAACTTTTAATGTGAAGATGACAAATCATATTATTATCATCTTGCTGCTGTTGCTTACATTCAACGTGACACAAATTCAGAAGATGCAGTATAGATTTATTTTTTTTGTGTGTATGTATGAAACTACCTGTATATATTGTATTCTGTTTTATATTTAATCCTAGTCTATAATGAATCCAATTAATTTTCTTTGTATATGTTGTATGAGTGTATAACATAAAGGAACAACAGCTCTCATTTTGTTGCGAAACCTTGTGCTGGGTAATGATAATAAGACCTTAATACCTTGATCTGAAGTAAGGCCTCATACAGTATGAATACCGCCAAAACAAACTATAGACGTGCTCTCATATTAAGAATTACTTGAGTGTCTCCCATTTGGTTTCTGATTTTTTTCTCACAGAAAAAGTATGTAGTACAGAAGAAGTATTTTACAGAGCAGATATGTTTGCTGTAGCAGACAAAAAAGGCAATTTAATTTCACTAGGACTCTTGAACTTCATCTTTTGAACAAAAAACAGGCATACAATTCCCTGTCTATTCATTAGGAACCAGTAGTTGATTTGATACTGCACACTGTAGAAAAAAAACAAAGCTAGAGGAAGAGAAATACTTGTTCAAGGTATATATGGTACACGCCTACAGAACTGCATGCATAGTTTTGATATATCCCCATGGATTGTGGAAAAAAAATCTGTCTTTACTCTGAGTAAACTTGTGTACTGCCACATGCACTGAAAAAATATCATGAATGCAGAATAAAACCTAACAAGGCAGGTAAATGATGTAAAATTGCTCTCTGTTACTGTTTATCATTCTACGCCTGCATGCCCGGTGTGAGGGGTTATGAGCCAATATGAGCATTCACTTTCCCTCTTCCTTTCATCTCTCCGACTTTCAATAATCCCTCTTTCCGATCTGAATACCTTATAAGAGGGGGTTTAGATTAATCCTCCAGTCAAAATCTCTACTTCCTGACACACTCTTAGAAACCCACACTGACACAGTGTTCAACAAGCGTTCCCGCTCACTGAAAATTACCAAAGGCTTTTCAAGTCACGGCACAGGTGTATTTCCTCTGATACATACTCAAAACTATTTAAGGCACAGGTGCACACAAACACAAACACACACACACACACGCACACACACACACACCAGGGATGAAAGATAATAAAGGTATGATATTCCGGCCAGCCGCCAGGGAGGCAGGGAGGTAAATGTCATGGCCAAGGCTAAAGAGAAAACAAGCTTACAGTTGATGTTAAGATCACTGAGCACTATTGTCGGCTCCATAGGCATGACATATACCTACCAGCATGAAGACACGTGGGGGGAACGGATAAGGAGCGAGGCCGCTGGGTGAAGTAAGCACACATGTAAACACTCTTCCCTGTTCACACATACTGAGAATCAAAACGCACACCGACTGCAAACAAACACGGTGAGTGTGTGTGATGCTGCACTGCGCTGAACGTAATACAAAAGGCTCTACCTCTGTCTCACAGCTCCATTTGTCTCTCTGCTCTTATGTAGCCCGTGGCTTTTTTTTGTCACTCCTCAAGAGAAAATTGCATATCTCTTGTGATAAAAGGTCTGCTTAGGCATGAAATAAACATGAAACAGATTTTGTTTGTGGCACAGCCGCACCTTTACTGTGAAGATATGCTTAGATATACTAATGAAATAAACATTAAACAGCTTGTGAGTGCAAAGACGGGTCAAGAATGCAGCATTGATCGTCTGGGACAGCTAAACTGACATGATAAACAATGGTACTTAATGAAAGAGAAAAAGCCTCAACAATCCTTGAAGATTTCTTTTGTTAAGGGTTCTTTGTACCATAATATAAAATGGTTCTTTGTAGAATCCCCTGAGAGTGTTTGAGATGAAACCCTGTGCAGGGTTCCTACACCTTTTACAAAGTCAAGTTCAAGCATTTTTAATGCGCATTGTCAAACTTTTCCAGCATCTCATAGGTTCAGTTAATGACTTTTTGACATTTTATTTCTTTATCTAGTAAGTGAACTTTTCAGTCTGAGAGTGATTTATTATACAGTAATGCAGTTACAATTTCAAGCAGTTTCAAGCACTTTTTCCAAATCTAAGCACTTTACAAACTTTGAAAACATTTCATTAAAACTAAACTGTTTTCAAGAATTTCCAGCGCCATTAGAACCCTGAATATGAAAAGGTTCACGTAGATAAAACCGCTGGGAAATGCTCTCCGTAGAACTAACTTGGCTTGAAATATAAAAAGAATCCTGGTAGAACCCCCTGAGAGTGCACCAGATAAAATCCAGGAATAAAAAAACAGTAGAACCCCTTCACTGTGTTCTCGATAAAACTCTTGCAATCTACAAAGGTTCTCAGTAAAGCCCCCTCGGTAAGTTCTAGATAAAATCCTTGGAATATAAAAAGGTTCTCAGTAGAACCCCCTGGATGGGTTCTTGTTAGGTGGGAAGGTCCTGGATCAAGCCCCCAGACAGGGCTCTGGATGGAACCATTACACCACAGAATGGTTCACACGCTACCAAGCATCAAAAAAGGGGGCAAAATGAAGAACGCTTCATGGTTCGAGTTAGTATCTTTATTTCTGAGAGTGTACAAGCAGATGCTCACACACACATGCATGAAACACATATACACACACATCCACACACACACAAACTGTCATGTGCTCCTGTGGCCACTGTTGGATCGAAGTGCTAAATTATTCATGCAGAAATCGGCTGATCTGTGTGTGTATGTCTGCGTCTGTGTGCATGTGTCTGTGTGGTTGCATTGTTTGCAAAACACAGGCTCTGCAAAAATCAAACCTAGCCTAAGTGACCACTACCACTGATATTCATAGGAACAGACATCCACTCACACTGTCAAAGGAATTTAAATCAGCTGCACACACATCCTTACTCTTTTATCCACACACACGCAAACACACACACACAGTTATTTGCATTCACTATTTATGGTTATTAAGCCTGGAGTAAATTTTAAAAGCCCCAACATCAAAAGTAGTATTTGTTCTCCAAATCTTCAAAACTGCTTATGTCTGCTAAATAGAATTTTCTACTACAGCCAATAGTAACTGTTTCATTGATGTGGATAACCAATGAGAAATCAGGCCAACCGGTGTGAGTTTTCATTGGCTGAGAGTGTAGCTAGGTTGAAGAAAACTTGAAATTTTAGCAGATGTCTGCATGAAAGGGAAGAGGCAGAGTCACGGCTGCGACTGTAACTTACTAATCCATCTGTGAAAACCACCGCAGGAAAAGAAATTCCATAGTCGAGCAGACATCTGCCAAGAAAGAAAAATATCTTTCAAATCCCCAAAATGAAAAGTCACACAAAGAACAACCTCTCAGTAATCAGTCACACCCCCAGAAGGTGACGGGCCACAGTGCCAGTGTTTGTTTTCTCAGAGTTGACAGATTATCATAATTTGACTCATATAGGTGAAAGGTTTTAATGCTTCCTATCTAATTTAATAATTTCCACTCATAATATAGCTCATATTTTCTGCTCATTCATTTCTGCGTTCCAAGAATGGGACGAATGAATGGGCACGGAAAGAAAGAAAAATAAATGGAGAGAAATGAGAAGGAGGGAGCATGAAAGAGAGAAAGACAAAGCAAGTGATTCACACAGCAGCACAAAGAGAGAAAAAAAGAGACTGAAACAGAGAAAAAGTGAACCAGAGTGAGGAGAGAAACAGAGTAGCAGAATAGAGAGCGTGCAGGGGACTTGGTGAGGGGGTTCGGCAGGTTTTTCTCCTCCTCGTTGGCTGAGGTCTGTAACCAGGCAGAGTTTGTGTCGTCTCCTGAGCTGGCAGCTACACCTGGATAATTATTCATTCTGTTCATAAAAACACTGAAACCTGCAGAATCCAGCTGCTCAGAGGCCAGCGGGTCGTCCCCGCCCCGTGAACACACATGCATGGCACAGATATTAAGGAGCACACTGATTATATGAATATTCCAATGAGTACGTGCACACGTGCTCAGAAACAGAGGTGGGAAATATCTATGTACATTAAGCCAAGTACTCTACTTGAGGACAATTTTGAGGAACTTGTACTTTGTTGTAGTATTTCCAATTCATGCAAATTTAAATGGATTTTTTCCAGCCGATACTGATAACAGGTACCAATAAAATAACTGATAATTTCACATTTTTGTATTTTAGAAGTTCATATAACCTGTAGTTTATAAACTCCTTGCCCAACCAAATCTAACTGTCATTACAATGACAACAAAAACGAATAACAGTTCTGACTCTTTTTTAGTACATTTTGCCAAAGAACTTAAATTAAATACTTTGAGATAATCAGTTAAATCATATATTATTAGAGACAATATCTATCAGCTATAATTTAATTATCAGAACATTAAATAATGATTTAAATTTTCCATTATCGGCTTGGATATTTATTGTGCATCCGTACTGATTTACACCTCAACAAATATATATATATATTTTTATACCACTACATTTGTTTCACAGCTATAAATGCTGGTTAACTATCCAACTGCATTTTGGGGGCTGATGGTGATACCAATAATGGGGAGTAAAAGAATTCTGTTATTGATATATCAGCCGATATTCTTCATTTATATGTATGAGATCCAAAATGACATCAGGGCACTGAAACAGTAAACTTTCACTGGTACTTTTGATAAAGTACAAGATCAAATAGCTATAAATAAAAAATACAAATAGAACATCTTTAATTAGGAAAAAGAATCCAATATACATAAAATGCTGCTTATAAACTAAATGATAAATTAAAACCAATGTTCAGTAAAAAAAATATATATATCAGACAGCTTATACACTGATACAACATAGACTCATAAAGCCAATAATATCGACGACCTGATATATCCATCTGTCTCTACCAAACAGTATATGAGGCAGTAATAATTAGTTCCACCTCAAGCAGCTAAAACAAAACAATAATGACCCAATATTTAAATACAATCTCTGTGTTTGTATTTTAAGTTCATTTTGTTGCTAACACTTCTGTGTTTTTACTCGAGCAAAATTTTGGATGCCAGACTTTAACTTGTAGTAAAGTATTTTTATTGTGTTGAATTGCTTTTTTACTTTTACACATACCACCTCGTATGCTGCTGCCTAACCATCATACTGTTTCGGTCACTTTGTCTTGTTTTAATGCTTTTCTCTCTATGCATTTAGCTTTATTTTTTACGTATTGCAGAGCTGCAACTAAAAATTGTTTTTAATTATCGAATGATCTGCCATTTGTTTTCACAATTAATGAATTAATGATTATTCTATAAAATGTGAAAAAAAAAGTGTAAAATGCTTATAACAATTTTCCAGATTTCAAAGTGACGTCTTCAAATGACTTCTTTTGTCCAAACCAGAAAAGCGAAAGCCAATTTTGGCCAATCACAGCTATATAAGCGGTCTATATTGGAATCCGCCTACATGAAAACTTTTTTAACGGAATGTAATGCAGATATATTTGACCATTTTTCTCAATATAATAATATAATATATACATATATATTACTCTATTTGTGTTTTAATTCAAAGTTATTTATAATATTATTAGAACAATTAATTATTATTAATTACTATAATAACTATTATTATTATTGAAAATACCGTCGGAAGTATACTGTTTGAGTGCTCTGCTATAATTTTGGACAATTAAGTAGTTAAACCATAAAATATCCTGCCTCCATTACATATCTTGTAAGCCTGAAAATGTGTGCTTGTGTGTACAGTATATATTCTATAATATTCTGTATAAAGAACACTGGCAGATCAGATTTTTTTAAATGACTAATATAGATATCAATATCATCCCAAAAAAAATCCAGTATCGGTCGAGCCCTACTATCACTCTGGTAAAGGATCTGAATACTTCTTCCCCATCACTAACTGAAACGTGCAAGACTTAACAAAAATTTTAATACCAATCACAATTACAAAAATCACAAAATAAAAGTTGTGAAATTCTAAACTTCTTAACCAGCAGTAAACCAATTAACCTTTTCTTACATGTATTTTGTTGAGGTCTTAAAATCTTAATTCAAATGTTCAAATCCACATGACAAACCGGAGCACAGAGCAGAAAATGACAGATTCAAATTAAGCTTCACAGAATCACAAAACTGGTTTTGTGAATCTTAGTTTATGGACTCTAAATCAATTCAAATATAGAACACATCATGCCTCACGCAAAGATAAGAGAAAAGCAATCAGTGCAGATTGCACAAGAGTGGATGAGCAAACAGAACTCGTCTGAGAAGTGGGTGTAGCACCACGTTTCTGTATTAAAGAGGTTGTTTAATTCAGTCCACATGACCAGAGGAGGTCTGTGAGCTCCAAGCAGCTCCCACCTGCTTCAGTTAGAGGCCTCTCTCAAACAGGAAAAATAAGAGCCTAAGTCAGAGGTCAAAACAGAAAACGCCACTTTAAATGAAAGAAAAATAACAGGCTGTTCCAAACGTTCGTTATCCGTCAGACCAGAACAGGCTGGAGTTCAATATTTGGAGAGGTTGATTTGACACTTTATTACATTAGTTTATGTCACAGTCTGGTTCACAGTGGGTGTGTGTGTGCGTACCTGTGTATGCTCTGCCAGACTTTAGAGCTATAACAACCCGCGCTATTACTTAATTTATTTACACAACGTCAAGCATCATGATGCCAAGCAGGAAGTGGAGGCCTGGTGGACCCCATGCAGAGGACATGATGTCATGGTTTGGACGCTGCCACAGAGCGTGAGTGTGAGTTCATTGCTGTTGCTGTCCATCAACCTCAGTGTCCCAAACTGACAAGCGGCTAGATGACATTTAAAAAGCATGGACAGAGCGAGCATTGTTTTAGTCATAAATAGCCAACATGCTGGATTTGGAAAATATGAGCTGCTATTTCATTGCCGTAGTTCATTTATAGCCACAAGATTTAGTACGTGGGTTTAGTCAGTAGAAAAAAAGTCCACACAGATTCACAAAAAAAATGCATTCAAGAACTGCCTATGAAAAAGAGGGAGAAAAAGTAGCTTTTCAGTAAAACTAACAGCCGTAACAGTGGAAAATTCTCCAACTGGCAAAGATGAGTGGAGAGCAAGTAGAGTCAGGCTGATATATCTGTTGGCTGATATTATCAATCTGATACTGGCCTAGCACAGCTGTACATCAGTCTATATCAGTATCAGCGTACTTGTTGTCAGATATGTGCCAAATGTTTTTGAGCCTACATAATCTAGAGTGTTTTTTATTTTCTATTTCTAGTTTTATCAGCAGTATTTTATGCATATTAGGGTGTCATGACTCTCCGATTTCATATTTGATTTTAGTTTTAGTTTTAGATTTTTTGATTTTGAGGTAATGATAATTTTTAAATTGTTATTTTATTTTCATCATTTTCGTCTCTGCCTCAGGACATTCATTAATTTAAAAGTTTGTTGACATACAAATATTGCGGCTCCTGCTATTTGAAAATTGCAGAAAGCCATATTGCAATTTTGACAATATTTCGATTAATTGTGCAGCCCTACTTTTTAGTACGATAAGACAATACAAAATATAATATAAATACAAAAAATAGGAACAATATAAACAAGCGGAAATATGAAAATAAGAACAACACAAACAACACTGTAAAAGAAGAAGCTGAGAAAACTGAAAATTGATTGTATTTTATTGTTCACAGTGAGCTGTGAACTTTATTTGTCATTATTTTGGTGCCTGAAAATTGAATGTTTTTAATTGAAAATATTTAAAATATTAACCATTATTCACTTTTACCTCAATGAATTTACTCAATAATTGCTCAATAATATTTTATTTTATTATTATTTTTTTTTTTGAGTTTCAAATGGAGATTCAAGTTTAAAGAAGAAAATTAAATTATCTCAACAAATGATGACTAGCTGGTAAAAAAATTTTAAACCTGAAAAATCTGAGGGTTCAAAACTCAAAAAATTTTCTCAACCTTTTCATTTTTACAGTGAAGACAACTCAACCATTGAATTTGCAGTATTGTACGTAGAATATATTGATATTGAACAGTATGAAATGAAATTACACCTGAGTGGATATTGATATTGCACAGTCAGTATGAAAGATATTGTTATGTATGTATAATATCGTTATCATCCACCCTGAATCCAGTATCGGTCAGGCTGTAGAAACAAGATCAAATCCTCTAAACAATGCAGGTAGAAGTTTCGACAGTCACTTTGAAGTAATATTCAAAGTCCTGAGCAAGAAGTCAAAGTCACAGGGTGTTGTTGAGGTGGCATTGTGGCCATCACACATTTTTGCTCGGCTGTCCGCATGTGTTGGAGCCTGTGTGTGTGAGAGACGGGACGAGGCGGGGGCGAGAAGGTGAGACGAATGGCAGCGGTGTCACTAGGTGAATACAAGTGTGCACTCATGCATACACACTACTGCTTTTTTTTTTCTTTTTTTCATATCGGAGCATCCCAGACAGTTCAGTCAGACAGGAGAAAGCTGTGTCGAGACAATCCCTCTGCGGCAAGCCTAAATCACACGCACCCCCCTCACCAGACACACTCTCAGAAAAACACACACACACACATATAGTAAATACTGTGCAGACAGAGTGATATGAATATTTGAAAAAGGACTGAGGCAAAAAAACTGGAAAGGCCATGTGGGTCTGGTATCACAAATACATTGTCTGCATCAGTCATGGACCAGTGAGTTGATCCCTCTGTGTGTGTGTATGTGTGCGTGTGTGTGTATGTGTGGTTAACTTCTCTCTTTATCTGTCTTGTGCCCATCTACTGTCTATCACTTATTTTCTCTCTCCTACCCCCTTTTCCTCTCTCTTTCTCCCTTTCAGTCGCTAATCCTGCATGTGCTGGTGTTGATAACAAACTCAGTGGCGAGGAAAGGCTCGAGGAGATAGAGAGCGTTGGTTTCTCTTCGGCGCACTAAGCCAAATGACCACATAGGCACGCACATACACAAGAGCACGAGCCAATGTGACAGCGCCGGGTGACAGTCACAGCACAGTGACACTAGTTGGGCCAATAATGAGACATGATATCTCCACCCCCCCCTCCAGAGGTCAAAAACCTCTCTATCTCTGTCTGTCTCTGGGTTAAAAGTCTTAGAGCCAAATGAATTATTCTTCAATTACTCTTGCAAGCGACACACATCATCCTTAGGCTCTTCTCTGCTCATTATATTCATAAATCCCCCAATCTCCTCCATACAGCAGTCAAGAAAATTATTATTACAATTTTGACTCATTCTGTGACCCCCACAACCCCATTACCTTTCTTCCTCCAAATCCCCTCTGCTCCCTCGTTTCCCCTTTATCCTCTCCGCCACCCCTGAGACACAATATACATGTACGAGTACACAGTCACACACACACATTTGTACACAGGGACAGGTACACATAGACATGAACACACACGCACACGCACTTCTCTGGTTTTTGTCGGGGGTTATCAGTTTGACACAGGGCACTGTGATTATGTATTTTCTGTGCTCCAGTCAGAGGGAGGAGATAAGGGGCCAGCAGACTACAGCCAAGCCAGACACCACTCATCCTACATGGGGAGGGAACGCTGGAGTGGAGGGTGTAGAGGTGACAGTGGGTGAAGACCTGTATCTTCACCTTTTGTGTTTCAACCACTTTAAGACTCCTCTTCCGATCTGTGCTCATGGTTATTTTTAAAGAAGAAAAAATAAATAAATATTGTTTTATTTTTTTTAATTTTTTTTTATTTGTTTCATAGGTTGCAAGCCAAATTTGAACTGCTGCAGGAAGGGGTAGAAGGTATAAACAGCATAAATATGAATTTGCTCTACAGTATGATTTTTGACTATAGTTTGTGTTTCAACCACTTTAAAACGTCTTTTTTTTTCAACCTGTGCTCTTGCTAAATTGGAAAAGAATGAGAAAATAAATAAATATTACTGCATTTATTTCTGCTTTTCTCCTTTGTTTCATAGGTTTGCTTGCCAAATTTGAACTGTTGCGAGTAGGGGTAGAAGGTATGAACAGTATAGATATGAATTTGCTCTACAGTATGATTTTTGACTATGTTTTGTGTTTCAACCACTGCTAATGGTAATTTGGAGAAAAAATTGAGAAAATAAACAACTATTCTTTTTTTCATGCCAGAAGGGCTGGTTGATACACTTTATATACTAAAAAAATTGGTATTTTTTTATCCATTATATCAGTTTGGCTCATTAAATGCCCTTAAAATACCTCTGTCATACATGTGAAATATGTCATAGTAAACAGTCAGGAGTGCTGTAGCTGCCATGCGGTTGCCACACCAGCAGGAGTGTCATGATACTCCAACTGCAATTCAATTGGATTATTGAGTGTAAACTTTTTTTTATTGCACTGACGGCTATGCCACTGTTGGACAATTCTTGATTTGTAACGATCAACAGATCCTTGGTTTGATGTCCTGACAACTGTCATTTACATTTCTATAGTCTATATTGTATAGAGTGTGATATAACGGCCAGTAAGGCACACTGCATCGTCTTTGAAGTGTTGTTTTCTTCGTACATGTGCCGGATGCCACAAGTAGGTAGGGGTCGCGGGGAAAAAACAATATTAGTAGAATCACCAATTCTGCCTTTTCAGTTTTTGAAAGCTCATTTTGATCAATTTTCGATTTGATATTTAAATTGTGGCACCCTTACGTACCAGTGCTTTAACCCATTCAGAGGCATTTATATTGAAATTTTAAGAGAAACAAACATACTGTGATATATACTCTTCAAATTGTAAATTTTAGGCCATACCGCCCACTTGCGAGTGCATACCGCTCTGCTAAACCCACAGGATGGACAGAACATATGATTCTGGTTATGAAATTAAATAGCTTCCCTGTCATAAACCAGACTGTTTTATTTGCTCATAAACACACAGAGAGGATGAGGTATTGCCCACGGTCCAATTCTGTCAAATTTAGAGAGCATTTATCACAAGGTCCCAACTTTTTCTGGAGAAGAACAACAAAGCCACTGGAGCGGCACGGCTGAATTAATCTACAAGGCCCAAAATTAAGACCAGAAACATCCCGGTCCTGCACATCAGAGAGACGACACATAGCTATTACAGTCTCCAAACATACCTCTTTTCATCTCTGACACATTCTTCAACAGTCTCTCCATTTGTTATGTCTTTGGCCGGGTCTCGCTCTCTCCCGAGGGTGGGAATTTTCGCACACACAAAAAAGGCATTTTGAGGCCCACAGTGTGTGTCTTCAGGCGGTGATAGGCTGATGTATGAGGAGGGGCATTGTGGGTAGGCATGACAAGCAAAGAGAAGCCATCAGTGGGACATCTAAGGCTCGAGGAATGAAGGCTCTCTGGCACCCAGAGCCGCTCTCGAACACTGGCTCTCTGATAGAGCCGACCTTGGACTTAATCACTACCAGAAGAAAAGAGCACCGCTTGACAGGAAGATGGAGAGATGGTGGAAGAGTATGCGTGTGCAGGAGAGAGGGAGAGACAGTAAAAAAACAGAAACCACAAAAGAGAAAAAAGAGATACGTACAGAGGGTGACAATGACCAAATGCAGGAAGAGTGGACAGAAAGAGACAAAAACAGGTAACAACAGCGTCCAAAGAGACGAATAATGACTCTATTGGTATTGCACATTTTTTCAAAGCCGTGTGTGGCTGAGGCTACCTTAGAAGCAGAAAATACAGTATGTTTTTCACCTCTGAAAATCACACAAATCTATTTCTTTCAAGGAGAAATCAGTAATATATTTACTGTCATACATCATAAAATGACCATGATATGTCATCAGAGATTAAGGAAACATGCTAAGCTGAAATACAGGCTTCTCCAACCACACTAGAGCACTACGTCCTCCTTTGAAATTTCCATTCCAGACCAGAAAGACTGTTTTTGTTTTTCTGTTTCAAGTTCATGCAGAATGTGTGAGTTGTAAGATCTCATTAATAATTCTTTTAGAAGGAGTAGATGTTTGTAACAGTTAAATTGGGCAATATGTTAATAGAGACTGGCAGGCAGTAACGCAGGCGGTCACTGAACTCCAACTCCAGTGTGTGTATTTTTGAATAAGTGTGCCTTTGGTTTAGGTTTACAACAAAGGAAGCTCAGTCAGGCTGCAGGAAGACTGCAGGAGTGCAGGACGTACGCAGCATCGCAAACTGACAATAACAAGCAACGACGAGTCCTACACTGTAATTTGATCAGTTGTTTATAACCGTCAGTCAGTGTAAAGCTTAACCCGTTATACCTAAACCCCTAATATCCCCTGTCCCTACACATTCTTGGTTGTGGATTATCTTATCTTCTGGCTAAAACTTGCTATTTGGACTGCAGTACTCATTTCTGGGCGTGCAGTTGTTACATGTTGCTCCTTTAACGACACAAACACACACATCAGGAGAGCCTGGGGTTACAGTACATTCAAGCTGGCAGAGTGAAGCCTTCCACCCTTTTAAAAATGCCCAACGCCTACGCACACACAAACACACACACTAAATCCATTCTGCTTCCACCTCTGCGGCTTGTCACAGGCTTGACTAAAGGGTGAACCCTCTGAAACCAAATTAGGAGAATGATTAATTTCACACAGGTCCACAAAAAACGCATATGAAGTTCTCAAATTAGTCACTGAGGGAGAAGGCTCTGGGACACCCACAAAGCCTCCATCCCACGATGTTTTATATCCATTACACAGCCTTGCGATGTGACAAGCCTCATCAATAAAACTATTATTAATGTCAAGAGCTGAGAGCTAACTTTGAGCCTCAATCTCCAAACCGACCATAAATAAAAAACTTACAGTACATCTCTGGCACAACACAAAAAGACCACATCAGACACGAGTTCGCTCTTAAAATCATCACAGTTTTTGTTCTGACATTTGAAGGCGTGTATAATGTTTGATTTCCAACCAGTAAGGAAAGTGTTAGAGAGCTTGTTTTCGATTAGCTGGCTTTACTCCCTCAGCCAGCTGAAGTCTTGATTTTGCCTTTTAGTCGCTAACAAGATGATGATTTATCAAACCCGCCTGGCTACAAATATTGAGTTGTGTTGCACATCACAGAGGAACCGCACAGCTCCAGTAGGACTGAAACAGAAAAACCATTAAGAGGAGCATAAATGCCACAGCTTTACAGTTCCTCTACAGACCATCTGCATCGAACTCGGCACTATGGGTGGCCCATTTCAACCATCAGCTCACTTGATTAAGAAAATACAATTTCAATTGATTTCCTCATACCCTAATTTGTGAGAAGTCGGTATTAAAAAAATATCAATCTGAAATGAGTGTGTCATATGAGAGAAGTTAATAAAAGTAATGGATTTTCTTGCCTTTTTTTCTGGTGAGGAGGTTGGGAAGATTATCAAAGGGAGGGAGAGAAAGAGCCATGGAGGAAGAAAAGAAGTGGGAGGGAGAGTGTGATAATCGAACAAGAGAGGAGCGCTGCAGTCCTGGAATCACATGCAGGTCCACGGAGTCATCAGAAATGCAACGATTCTAAACGCGAGAATATGATTTTCAATCGACACTGGATGGGACCAAGTGGGAACGAATGAGCGGAGGAATCAACTGCTAAACGAGATAATTACTGTCAGAGATTATAGAAGGACGGAGAGAGGAAGAGGTGGAGAGACAGAGAGGCAGAGAGGAGAGGAGGCAGAAAGAGATGACTCAGAAATGATGGTTGAAGTAACAGAAACAAAGAAAGATAAACTTTGACCCTCAATATGTGCAACAGAATAAATGTGGTCAAAATCTTATCTTTGAAACATTTCTGTCATCACGAGTCATAAATGATGATCAATACCTCTGCTGGAAACCTTCAAGAAAGATTTTCTTTAAGTGGCGGATTAGATCTGATTTCGAATTATCATGATTTCACTCTACTTTAGCAGCTTGTGTGAACAAAAACAAAAATCATCTTAATGCAAATCTGTTTCCAAGATGCTCCCACAGTTAGAAATAATGACATATCAGCCCATATTATTTATTTACATAAACACACAGCACAAATATTTTTAATCTTTAAAGAGTAACTAGAGTAACTGTTCCTAATGCCAGGGACGCACAGCAAGCCGAAGCACCACAAAGCGCAGCCAACAAGTGATTCTGCTCCTCTTTTCTAATCACATGTGAAGCTGATCTTCATAATAACCTCATGAATTTAAAGCTTTTTATGTGCTCCTGGATACGTAGGGTGTTGCTTCCTCTGCAACAGTGAACTTAAAAAGGCCGCCAAATTATATAAAGATGGATGATATGACAGCTCCCCAAAAGTGAGGCCAAAACATCTTGATCGCCGCCTGGTGGCTGGCTGCAGTATAGGTCATAAACCCCGCCCCCTCCATTTTGGGGATGGGAGATGTATGAAATTAAAAAACTACACATCAAATAGATTTTTCTCTTAAAAAAGTGAAATTACTATTGACTCAAATAGATTTCATATCATTATTGACAGCTGAGTTCTGCCTGTAATTGAGCTGGCCAGCTGTGCGGGCGGGAACCCACAAGCACGGCTCCATCCCCAATCACTACTGCACAGACTTCGGCTCGAAATGACATCACCAGCGCAAGATGGCAGCACTTGTATCTGGGATATTTTAGCTTAATTTTGTACTGTAGAAGGAGGTGGAGACATGCTGTCCATCTTTATACAGTCAGTGTAAAAAGGACATCATCTTGTGTGCTGATCTGCAGGGAGGGGCTCCTCTCCAGCCTGTGTGTGTGTGTGTGTGTGTGTGTGTGTGTGTGTGTGTGTGT
>JAJHUR010112615.1:1607-13883 GCA_027495735.1 Lutjanus campechanus | reverse complement strand
TTCCACAAATTTCTCGTCTGGGCATTGCTCTTTCAGCTTGTGTGTGCCTGAGTCATATCTCAGTAGCTTTTCAGTCTACAGCACTGAGCAAAGTGCAGACCCAAGATTTCTCTTTTGATTTTTAGTCAGAAGAAGCTTTGCAACTTCCTTTTTTCCAGTGCTTAATGACTTGAAAGGTATAAAAGTACCTCTGCTCTCTTGCAAAAATTTAATTCCTGTAGCATCTTTGTTGACGGAGAGCATTTTGATGTTACGCCAGTATTGATTTCCTTGTTTGAACAAAAAGCAAACCTTAGAAAGATACCGTTCAGTCTCATGTTCAACTCTACGACGTTCATTTTCTACTTCTTAATATTGGAGGACATAGCCTTGCCTGCTTGTTTTGTATGTAGAGTCTACAAATGTAATGTCAAGGTTTCTCTGAAATGCACATCACATTTCCCAAACAGCAGCCATGTTCTTGCTCTGCTACTGCGTGCATTGCTGCCATCTGCCTTTTTCTGTGGGAAATAAATACTCAATGCTTCATGTGCTACTTTTTGGAGATGATCTGGAAAGGAGGACGCAGGCAGTTCCTCGCTAGCAACTTTACATTTTTGGGTGAGGATGCGAGAATGACGTCTGATGATGTTTTACCCTGTATAAACTTTTAAGTTATAGTCACTGAGCATGGAGTGTACAAAAGAAAAAGAGCTGCATACTTCTGTAAAAGCCTGATGCTGGTTGTATAATATTTTATCCACGTTGGGTAGCCTGTGCATAATTGCACAGAGCACTTGGAAACGTTCATCACTTTCCTCAAACTATAGCGTAACATACCTGTCCTGCTGCTTCAGATGACTGTAAATATTTCATCAGCCATTAAAGAAGCAGGTCATAAATCCCACAAGCAGCTCTGAAGCAAACTGGTAAAATCAGCCCTTAATCTGACCCAGTAGAGACTCTTTCAGCTTTGGTGATATTCCCAGTGGTGTCGCTAGCACTGTGGTAGTTTTGTTGCATTAATCAATTTAAAAAAAACATATTCTGATGCGTATTCTGTTGTTCTTCTTCTTGAAAAATCTATATCTGTGACCAGAGCATGTAAGACATGACATTAATGAGGGGGTTCATGTGATTTTGGAAAGGTGTGTGCCAGCGCCAGCTTAGCACCACCAAAATAACACAGCCTGCTTTTGATTTGCATTAGTGTAATTTAATGCCAAAGTGGGACCAAAACTGCACAGCACCAGGGATCTGTTTGGTTTCAAAGTGAACACAGGACCATGCTATTCTGGAGTGAACAATTATAGTTTGGAGTGCTCTGTTGCTGTCAATAAGCTTTTCTGATCTCTCTACGCGATATCCGTCTTTGCTCCACACGTCAACGATCTTGTCTGCCTCTGCAGCACTGTTAAACTTCTTTATACATTCTGTCTTCGTCTGCCTAATGTGGAAATAGGGAATAAGGATAACGCCAATTAAGGTTAATACAGTAGGGAGGATGACATTTGCAAATATTAAGTTGAACACAACAAAATCCAAGCTAGACTCCTCTCCTTACTAACAAGTGGGACATGAATTTTTAAAAAAGGTTAAAAGATTATTGGATGTAATAAAAAGTCAAGTCCCATTGGTGTACTTACCACTGAAGTGTTGTTTTCTTCACTTTTTATCTGACACTAAAGATGCACCATGTGTTTGTCAGTCCAAACTCTAAAATTTAAGTAAAGCCATTTAGCATTTTAACCCAACTGTATTTAAGAAAGTTTTACATTTTGCCCAAGCATGTTAACTGTGGCCGGTTATCTAGCTAGCACTTATGCTAACTAGCATGATTACTGTGTGTCTTCAGCTAGCTTAATTACGTAGAACGTTCAAGTTGGCTAACCAAAGTGTTAGTGTCTATAGTTCGCTGTGTCAGCTAACTATAGAAGAAGTCTGTGCATTGAACCATTTTAATCTGAATTAGAATACACAGAGCAAGACAACATATTGTCATTTCTTGTGTTTAATGTACCTTACATCATTAACCTTACCTTATGGGATACCTTATTTTGACCCCAGTCTGACACCTCCAGCTGTTGAGGCATGTAGCATCATGAAGTGACGTGCAACCACGCATGCAACACAGTGTTTATGCTTATTTGTGGAGCTTGGTTAGTTGCCTTGTGACTATTCTCACTCGGGTGCGATAGACACTTCTGAATGTGGAGGGGGGGGATAACAGACTTGAGTCTATCTGTACCACTCCACTGGGCTGTATAGCTGGATACTGTACAGCCATGTGGGTGGATGCACTGAGCAAAATTGTCATCTGAAATAGATCTTGGACATTTTGATGAACACCATGTGTGGAAAATACTTCTAGAAGTACATTTCTTACCCTCTGTAACAGAACCATGCTTATGCTGAAATCTGAAAACAGTTTCTCACTGTTTTCCCTCTATTAGGGCCCAAGATTCTGTTTGCTTGCACCTATGGTGCCTCTGTTATCTTGTTTGTACTTAAACAGTTTCCCCAGACTCCAGCTCCTTTATTTGGGGATGTTTTGGTGAACCTTTGAGCTCTCCTGAGAGAATGACTCAACTCCCTCTGAAGACACAACTCCAGAGAATAACAGTGGGAAATCAAAGTGCTGTGCTCAGAAATATGTGGTAAATACAAATACAAAGAGTTTGTGTTGTGTGTGTGTGTGTGTGTGTGTGTGCTTCTATATGTTTGCAGCAGAAAGGTAATGAGGACCAGTGGAGGGATTTAGAAGAGGCCTTTATGAATAATTATTTTTCAGACTAACTCAATATATTCCTCATAGCTAGAAAAAAATCACTTAATATTCCCCTTTTCATCCTACACAAGCTTGATTCCCTACAATATACCTACTTACAGTATAGCATCCTCTGACTTGGGATTCAGTGTAGTTTGCTAGGGTGCATAATAATGAGGAAGTCCGTGGACAAAAGAAAACCTTTACAGCTCACGGATGCAAATGGATTCGTTAGGAAGCAACCTCATTGGCTCACTTGGAATCAGTTGACAGGAAGGGACAGAAATATTCTGATCATGTACCACTGGCGTAAGTTATATCTTTCTCTCTCTCCCCCCATCTTTTCTCAGTGATCTACTTCTCAACTGACCAGACTCGAGTGTCCGTGCAGACTCATAAGTGGTTAACTGAGCACTGCGGAGGATCACCAGTCATTTAATGACACACCATGAAACAACACTTGGACATAATTCAATATCAAAGGACAATCCAATTTAATCATACCTGGGGGGTAATTGATGGGGTAGGCAGTGAAACAACGACACAAGTAAAATCCAATAAAGAAAATAGAGGTGGCGGACTTTGAAGGTAGTGATGATAAACTACTATTCTTAACAGCCTTGTGTAAAACATTTTCTTTACTGTACTTCCTGCCCACACATATACACAGATGTCGGCACTTATAATCAGCTACCACATGTAGCTAAAAAAGAACAGAGTTATAAGAAACAGGGATTCTTGTTCATATACACAATTCTACCTCTTCTCATCTGATGAAAACATATTTTATTCTGACCCAGCACTGGTGAGACAGAGTGAGAGAGCAGAAGACACTATTCGTTTGCCAAGCTGTGCAGAGCTGAGCAGAGCGTGGATCCACTGCCAAGACACGCAAGACAGGACTGGACTAGACTGGACTGGATTTCCTTGTCGTGTTGCTGTAATTGCACATTTAGGAAAGGAGGAATGGACACAGGCAGGTAGGACGAGGGCTGTGACGATAACCTAAATACCATGGTCATGTGATGCCTACCTCGGGGTTGAGCTCTTTACCATCATTGCTGCATAATGGTAATGTTTTTTACCATAATCTCACGTTCAGATCAGCACATCAATCTACTAATACGTCTGTGGATCAGTGCTATCACACAGAAGTCAGAAACACAGCCTCTGATTGGTTGACAAGTCAGGACCACATCCTCTGATTGCACGAGAAGCTCAACCCAAGGCATCTTGGGATTGCCAGTGGGTGGCTAACAACATGCTAATGACAACAACTACAGTGGATTTATTTTACCACATCTCCATATCAGACGCTGCAGTTCGAGGCTGGATTGCAGATTCTTAAAGGGATACAATCTCACTCGTGTCAACGTTGTGAAGGTACAATACTAGTGTTAGCATTAGCTTAACATTAGTCATCCATGCTCAGCTTACTTTGGAGGCTAGCCCCATTCACTTTTATGCAAATAGGGGACCAAACTAACTAAACTAAACTTTTTAATGGCCTTGCTTCTCCATACGCCAGAGATCTTCTTTCATTTTATGTTCCAGCCAGATCATGTGTCTCACAAATGTACTGGCGAATGTGCCTTCTGTTTTTATGGCCTTAAACTGTGGAACTCATTGCCTTTGGACACTGGATTAGCAAACACTCTGTATTTTTAAGAGGAAAGTAAAGACCTATCTTTTTAGACTGGCTTTTAATTGTTAATTTGGGAGTAACGTTATAACCTTGGTCTTTTAAGCTTCAATCATTGTTTTTTTTTATATAATTCTGTTTCTCTGTGTTCTTTTAATAACGTTCATTTTACTGTTGCATTGTTGTAATTTTATTCTTCCATTTTTATTCGATTTTATTTATTTGTATTTTTAGCATTCTTTGCTTTGCTTGCTGAGTTGAGCTGAGTTAAACATTTCTTGGTCTTGAGCATCTGCAGTGTTTATTATCTGTCACACTGTAACCTGTACTGTACATTTACTGCCAGCCTGACAACTTAGTGCTAAATTTAACCTTCTACTCGGCTATGAGCAGCACATAAATTTAATATATAGCAGCACTGTAACTCAGTCTGCTGCTCGCTCTTCCTCACTTGCATGCCACACATGCATGCACTGCCCTATTCCTTAAAGGAGCGATGCTACACACAGTATGTTTCAATAAAGTCCAATAAAACGTAATTATATGTTGCTTTGTCACCATGGTAAGAAAAAGCCCATACCATCGCATCCTCAGGTAGAACACTGGCCATGCACACTTTAGGCTGAGTAGAGAAGCATCTTCTTCTTCTGTGCTCAGCAGTTCCTGAGTCTTGGGGAAACAAACTTTGTTCCAGTCCAACACACACACACACACACACAAATATCCTCTCTGTCAGCACAATTCTGTGTTTTTGTTGGGTCTGAAATAGCCTTTCAATGTACACACACACAGTAGAATTCTATTATCTATCATGCTACCATATAGTGT
Source organism: Lutjanus campechanus (assembly GCA_027495735.1). Taxonomy (NCBI): domain Eukaryota; kingdom Metazoa; phylum Chordata; class Actinopteri; order Lutjaniformes; family Lutjanidae; genus Lutjanus; species Lutjanus campechanus. Next base: position 8,667 of record JAJHUR010112615.1, on the reverse strand, counting down.
ACATTTGTGCTCGCGTCATTGTAAAGTGAAGATGTGTTCCAGAAAATGAAACCGCATTCTCAATTGAGAAACAACAAGCAGTAAGATGCAGGGAGTGCTGCTCTTTGGGCAGAGGAGTAACATTAGTAGGGGCTCGGAGAGGTGATGGAGAGGATGATTGAGGAATTTAAGGGATTTCTCAGCGTGTACCTGTCTGAGTCCTCCCCGTGGTGAGTGGAACACTATTCAAAATGGTATATTTAAATGATTTGATAATTATACGGTTAGACTCCTAATTAAGGTAATAAATCCTGAATACTAATGTCAAAATTTAACTTCACATTGAGGTGAGCATTAAATGCTGTAATGTCATCCCCACAGCCACTTTCCAGTTGCAATAAAACACCGTTGCCTTACAGATTTTAAATAAGGTCTACTTGTTGTTATGCATCAAAATTACACACACCAGTGAGTGGTGCTGTTGCAGGCCTGGCTGAAGACAAAAAATACAGTAGTGGATGTAAAGCACAAGCTAATAAACATGCAAAGATAGAATGTGCTCCCTCAGGCTCTATTTTACTTAGATTACAGTTAATGTGACATTTTGTGCACCCACGGACACACAGCCTGTATAATTCATGATTCTAAAAATGAGGAATTGTCACCAAGTAGAAAGTGAAAGCGTAAATAAAACAAGACAAAGTGTGTTCGGACAGAAAGTTAACAGCATTTTGGCCTTGTGAATTTATGTATATTTGAATGCAGAACTAAGTGCAGTCTGTGTTTATTTGCCTCAAACAGCACCAACTGTATAATCATTAGCTAAGCTACCTAGCAGCAGTGTGTGGGAGTGTGTCTGTGTACAGGTCAGCCTTTGGGTAGGCTCAAAGTTTTTGGGTCAAATCGAAACATTTTGAAGTTGCACAGTTGTATCATTTGCACCATTCCAGGTGAATATGTGCCTCATTTTGTCACTCCACTGTCTTTGTATGCATCGCATTGCTTCAGAAATTCGCCTCACTTCTCATGCTAAAATGCTCACAACCATGCAATCATGTTGTCTGAGTTGGTGTAATGTTTTCCGCATTCACCATCTAGTACAGCTTGTTAGCGTGCTAACATTTGCTAATTAGCACTAAACACTAAAGCCCCGTGTCCATATAGTATTTTTTTCCGGCAGAAATGTGCTGGCATGGCACTGAGATGAATCGTACACAGAGAAAAAAACAAAAAAAGCAATGCTGCACACGTGTTATTGACATTAGCTAGGCGGCTAACTTCATGCTATGCTAACAGAGGGTTGACTACTAATGCTTAATACTGCCACATACATTGTCTTCTCATTGGGAACAATTAAAAAAAGCTGCCACTCAAAAAAAAAAGCCATATGGACAAAAGCCCTAACTGCTTGATTCCACTGAACACAGCAACATAACGTTTGAGCAGTGCCGTGACTGCCAGAGCTGATTGTGGCCATGCTAGACCACGCTTGTGACTCCACCGGAAGCGGCTCTCTGCTCTGCTATTTTTGACGGATGCTCCTTGAAGCTGCACAGAGCAGATTGAGTGGGGCAGGAAGTCAAACACAGGAATGGCAAAGAGAATCTGGTCAATTTTAAAACATAAAAGACCCATGCAGACTCCAGATCATAAAAACACCACTTGCCAACGGTAAAAGCACAGAAATCAAGGAAAAAAATTACAAAATCAACTAAATCAGATGGGAACACTGCTGATGGGGCATGAAGCTGTGTGGACGATAGATCAAAACTGTGTTGCAGACGCGACATGCTTTGTGGAATCAGGGCATAAAGCTGCTGAAAGGCACAGTTGAGGCTAATGGGATCCATTACTTTTGCTGTTTTTGGTCAAACTAAAGTGCAACTCTCGTCATACTCTGAAAACCACGCCCACTGGGGAGGAAACATCGGTGCCACAATATGAAGCCAAGTGCTTAAACGCTAACAAAGTGACTATAGCTCATTAAAACATTAGATTTCAGCACATTGATGCATTATGTCTACCGCAGAGGAAAAGTTAAACTGGCAAACTCACTATTTCCAGTAAAATCTCAGTGTCCCTTCTCCTTACCTTGCTTTTCTGTGAGAAATTATCTCACTGAATGGCCAGAGGGGAAATATGAACTACTTGATCGCATCACCAGGTAAGATCATCATTTAAGCTAACAAAGATCAGAACTAGGCCATTTATAGCCATGTTATCTTACATTTCTAGACTTTATCTGGTCAAATTAGCACGTTTAATATAGACATAAATGTTACTGAGTGTCAGGATCCCACAGTTTCCTCATTCATCTTACTGATGCCTCACATCTGTATCCACTTTTGCCTTCATAAAGGCTCGTTTTTTGGGGTTCGGCAGCTTATAAAAACTTGGTTCTGGGTTCTTTAACGTACTGGTGGTGCATCCCAGCACACAGCAGCTTTTCCATGTTTTTCTGTTGTTTGTTAGCAGACAGAAAGTGGCAATTGTACAAATTGTATTGGACAAATAAAGATTTTGCTCTGATGATGGCGCTAGGAGAAAGGCTCGGTGATAACCAGAGTTATTAGAATTCATCCTGAGGGGAGACATGAGTGTCTGCACAATTTCAAAGTCATCCATATAGCTGAACTATGGTGGACCCACTGACGGACATCATCTCTATAGAGCCAGCCACTAGCGAGGCTGAAAATGCAAAGTTTGTTTTGTTCATCTGTCTCTCTGTCTGTATATTATCTACACTATAGGCCTATAGCATTTATTCACAGCACTTTGACTAAAATGATAATCATCCTGCAGCACACACTTTGAAAGCAAAGAGATATCTGCATCATAAACACACAGATACACCAAGGACCATACCATGAATATGAATTTTTGGAAAACAAGCGGATTCTCTGTAAAATTGATCCAAATAAAATGAAACAATCGAGAGGTTACTGTGAGGACACTGGTGAATTCGGAGCATTTGTTGTTGCTAGTGGTTTATGTCAACTGTTTTGTACAGATATCCCTGCAAGTAGTTTGTCCAGGGGAGTTTTCATATTTTATTCACAACAAGACAACACTGGCTGTTTTTTTTGTTTTTTGTTGTTTTTTTTTCACAGGAAGGAAATAAATACGTTGCAAACAAGATATCTGGAGAATTGAAGTGTCTGCATGCATTTATCAAGTTTTTCAAACTTGCCACAGCACTCCACACGGGTAGTTTCCTTGGTGTTCTCACTGAGCTACAATGTCACCCTGATAAATTAATTGTCTGCATTCCTTTTTGCGGAGACGGAGCGAAAGAGAGAGACGGGGATGAGTATAGTGAACAGTAGGGGACAGTAATTGAATCCCAGAGTTATTGATTTAGCCAGAGTATCACTACAGGAGACCTACGGCCAAGATAAGTTGTCTGTGAAACTCTTTACTGTGCTAATAGCGGGCTTACTATAATTATGTTTTTGTTTCTCTCCCTATCTCTCCGTGCTTTTATCCTCCCCTCTCCTCTTTCATTTTCTCTCATTCCCTTTCACATGACTCACGTACTGTGCTGTGAAGTCTTGCCTGTGTGGGCAGTGACCTGCTCCTGTCACATACGTGTACATTCAATTAATGCAGCGGCTGGAAGTTCATATAACCTACAGACAAAATAGAGGCCAGTCTACAATAGCGAGGCTGTACGTAAAATAACATATATGTCTATAAGGCCATCTGGAGTGTAAAGCTAATGCACAATCAAACCAATAGAAACATCTACACAATAAACGCCACTAAAGGTTAAGATTTCCTTTACCTTTACATTGCACACACTGATATGTGCTGCTCGGGGCCGTGTGAATGCGACTCTTGCTGCAGGTTTTCGAGGCGATCTGAGAGCAGAGAGTCTGTTTGAAAGGTTTGCGTGATCTTTTGCCCCATCTGCTGAGGTTAGATCCTGCAGGTCAGGCGTCGGCTTCCCCAGGAATGACCACAGGTCTTTTTTTCTTTCATGAGATAATGTTGAAAATCTTTTAAAGTAAGAAATATTTGCCCTGACTGCTGGTGTTAAACTATCAGCACTAAAAAGTGGCAGATGTAAGGTTTTGGTCCAACTCCTGGAGCTGAGGAACACAGTCCAACTGTTGAAAAAAAGTCTTTAAATCTGTAGATCATCTGTATTTACTGAAGTGAAATATGGAACGAAATCGCTTGCAGTGATTTTTGTTAAATATTAACTGTAAGAGCCCAGGGACTGAATTTCTTAAACCATTACTTGTATTAGAGACTCACACGTTTTCATCATATATTTTTATTTTCATCAAACTATAAAAAAAAAAGAAGGGTCTCAGGAGAGTTTTAACTCTCAAACAATGCATGCTGGGACGTCTGCTAATATGTTGATCATGTCTCTTTAGAAACTAAATTTAACGAGTCGATTGAACCCTCTAAAGTACATTCATTCAACTCATCCAAAAGACTTTAAATGAGAGAAACTCAAGTTTATAAATTCTGAAGTGTTCTGAAAATAGATACTAGAAATTTTAAGTTTATGAATTATTATGTGTAATTCTGAGAAAAATTATGAATAATTAAACTTTAAAATAAAATAAATAAATGCATAAAGTTCCTAAAATTATAAACAAGAAGAACTGATCAGTTGATACGTACAACTTTCATGTAATCTCAGTATTTTGTTTTTGGCTTTGGTGAGGCACTGCCTCCCCTGGCTGCACATCACTGCATGAATCCTTTCTGGCGACATAATGCACAGTAAGTACTTATTCTACGTCCTCTTTCTTGTCTATTCCTCTGCCTCCCACTTCACGTTTTCTCTTTGCCCTTTATCTTGCTGCCCTCAGCTGAAGCCAACACCCCACAGAACCTCACTGCTCTCCCACCCTGTGTGTCCAATTCCCCCGGTACTACGGAGGACATATATATATGCTTGCAAGGGTGCACACTTCTTCCAGCAGCAGTGAAGTCATGTTTCTCTCTGTGGGCCTGGAGCCAAAGGCCAGCGCCGGTGTTTTACAACGAACCGCCGTGGAAGAAGCATCGGTGGAACTGCAGCGATGGCACTTTCCCCACCTCAGTCCCTGGCCTCCCCGCCTCTCCCCTCCAGTCCCTCAAGACCCTGGGGATCCGCGCAGATAAGGATTGAACATCTCCGGATGCCACTTTGCATAAATGTTTAATAGCAGGGAAAACATTAGCATCAGTAATTAAAGCAGTAATTTAAGCCTAGATGCCATCAACAGGCGAGCTACTTCCACGCTGGAATAACACCACTGAAACACAGTAATTAGCTTTGCTTTGATTGGACGGGATACTGAGTTCGGGGAATGTGTGTTTCTGTGTGTGTGCACATTAACACATCTGCATGCACATTACAAAAGAGGACGTACTTTTCGTGTTTGCCTACCTTCCATGCAGGAGAGAGTTTTGCAAATAGCTTGTGCTTCACGATTGATCTGCTCCTCCCCGCATGGCTGTACCCAAGATTGATTGCGTGTGAATGTGTGTACACACACACACCCCGGTGCGTTCATGTGTGTTGAATGGCATTTGACATTGGTTTGGACAGTGTTTAACATTGGCCCGAGGAGGTCAAATATTGTCTAGGACTTCCCCAAGGAAGCCGATGTTGTCCTATGTCATCATCCATGTCCTGTGAGCCTCTCCCTCCTTCTAATTCCCCCTAAACTCTCGACTCTAACCTTTCTATCTGTCTGGGACCTCTGGGACAGTACCCTGCATTCTTTTTCATTAAAGTGCTATGATAGCAATATGGCTGTGAGGGGGGATGATATGTTTTGCTTTTTTCCACTGGCATCAAAAATCGTTAGGAGTGCAAGGAGGTCAGCCTGGCTCGTATCTGGCTTTTAATGGGTCCTTAAAGCTAGGCCCCAGGGATGGGTGTACACACACACACACGTATACACACACACACACACACACACACACACAAACTGCAGGGTGTCTGAAACCAAGCCAAGACCTTGCTCTCATCTCCCCTCTCTCTTTATTTCACTCTTTTTTTCTCATTCTCTCCCATTCTCTAGCCAAATAGCTGCAGCCTTTGATGTATTGCGAAAGACTATTGCCGGAGCATCAGCGCTATTCTATGATTCTAACTCATCCTTGGCTCGAGTTGAATCTGCGCTCATGATTGTTTCTTTCTCTATTCCATTCAGTCTTTTTCTTGTCGTTCCAAAGCGTTGCATTGGCCCCGTTCGAGGTGCATTTCTATCAGGCTGCTGTCAGAAATTCTTATTCATGTATCAACACAGTTAAACTCACGACCTTTGACCTTCCTATACCGAGCACTTTTCACTTGTGGCGGCACCCAGCTGCGCCTTCTCAGTATGCTGATAGAGTTTCTGTGCAGTTTAATTAAGCGCATTGAGTTTGCATCAGCAGTGGGGTGTTATATGGCCAGCTGGATACGCACACACTCACACAAATGAACGTACAAGCTTGCAAACGCACATTCCCGGCGCTGCCGCGCACACTCCTATCCATCCCAGCTGACAGCTTGTTAATTGCCAGGGGGTTAACTGGAAGTGGTGGTGTAATTGCATCAGAGTTTTAATTTACCCTGGCCTCTTATTTATTTACCTAGCTGTAGATTTTAAAGCGGCATTAATCGTCTGGGTGCGTCAGGACAAAGTGGGGGATCGACAGGCTGGATGTCAGTCCAGACTCAGTCCAGACAAACCTGTGGATCGCTCAAGTTAAACTTTGCAAGAAGAAATTACCTGCACCGGGATGAAATCTAATAGAGCGTTGCATACATTTGAGGCAGAATATTTAAAGCTTATTGAAAAAGAAGATAATAATTGAGTCACTGTGATGTTCCTTAAGGCTTCAGGGTCTTTTCTTCCTGAACTGCTACCGTGTTTTATAATCTATGGCAGTGATGAATGAGCCTCTGCATAGCTGTCTTATTATCAATGCTTTGTGCAGCTCGACTATTCTGAAAAATACTGAATATTGCGTCTTATGAGGCCTTGATGCTTGAATGCGTGGCATTTTATGACTGCATTGACTTTTTTTTTTTCCTCGTCTTTTTTTTTTTTTCACACTCCTGACCTCGGGGAAACAGCAAAGC
>JAJHUR010112614.1:1874-12695 GCA_027495735.1 Lutjanus campechanus | reverse complement strand
ATACTGGTCTGTTCTTGTTGATAAAGCAGACAAGCCAGCTTTTTAATAATGGAACAGTGGCGTGTCCCATAATATTCTGCTGTAATGAATTGTAGTTTGACGTGATGTACTGCATTTGAAAGTTTTAGCGTGGAACTGCCCACTTGTCCATAAACATTGTAATATAGTACAGAGAGGAAAACTGCTTCAACAAGGAAAGCAAGATTTATTTCTACTTTTAAAAAAACTTTCAAAACACAAGGATATTTATAGGATTGCATTTTAATGTAGTGTTATTAACAGAACAGACTTCAACAACATCAGTCAGTATTTCTTGTATTCAACAACATACATTTTGTCTTTTAACAATTAAAGACCAGTTTTAAGTTATGAAATTATTTTTGGAGGAGGTTAAAAAACGATAGCTGTAGATGTAAAGTGGCAGCATGATAATAATCTGTGCATGTATAGAGGACCAAGTCATCTGCATAAAGTTGGATATTACAATTATACGATGAAGATTCAATATTGTTCATATAAATAGTGAATAAGACTGGTCCCAAGACTGAACCTTGAGGAAACCCCTTTGTGATGGAAAGGAAAGAGGACTGGATTTTACCCATCTTGACAGACTGTGACCTATCAGAGAAATAATTCTGAAACCTGAAGTGCAGTGTTTTTTATGTAATGCTGGGACTATATTGCTCATACCTTGAGATGTGGCAGAAACTGTGCTTTGCTTAGGCCTAAAACCAGACTAAAATGGAGATAGTAAGGAATGTGTGATTAGAAATAATTTCAGTTGCTCATTAACTAGTGATTGAAGTATTTTCCCAACTGGGCTAAATGGCAAATGCAGGTGGGTGGGGCTTGAAGATTGAAGCCACGCCCCCTTGTTGTCCAAGTCTCTGTGGCGCAATCGGTTAGCGCGTTCGGCTGTTAACCGAAAGGTTGGTGGTTCGAGCCCACCCAGGGACGCAGGGTTTTGCCCTGAAGCTGTAAATGAGTAAAGCTGATGTCCACGATCAACTTAAGGTCAGAAAAACAGAGTAAAAACATGATTGTGACAGCAGCGTTGAAATGTGAACAGCACACACCGTCAGTTGAAGCATAGAAGCGTCTGTGACACTAGGTGCGTTTACATGGACACTTTTCCTCTTTCCGAGTAAATTCATTCCAAATGAGTCTTTCGGGTTAACTGTTTACATGTGACATGATCTAATCCGATCGGGTGTTTACATGAGCCACTGCATTTATTCAGAATAAACCGAATAAACTCGCTGTGACGTTTGCAGTCAACTTTTGGCGGTCAGATTTGTTAAAAACAGTAGAAGAAGAAGCTTTTACTTCCGTACACAACTGTCAATAAAATAACACATCTGTCTCCCTCTCTCTCTGTCCGTGTGTGCGTGTGTGGAGTTAGCGTGGATCAGCTGTTGCGAAGTTCAGTGCATGTGTGACGGGATATGATAGGGATCTTTTATGTTGTTCTGTGTTTTCCTACGTTCATGAAGGTGGCATACAGTTAGAGGCTGAGAAGCCTGTCAGTCATTGTGGTTCCCATGACGAGAGAGAGGGAGAGGGAGATACGTCATCACAGAGCATGCGCGGTAACGGCACAGCCGCACAACAAACCGATCGAGTGTTTACATGACATTTCTTTCGGTTTAAAGAAAGGATTATCCACCTTTCTGAAATGAATGAAATTTCATTCGGTTTGGGCATGTTCCTTCCGATTGAGGTGTTTATATGGAGTAGTTTTATTCAGTTTGGGCTTTTAAACTGAATAAAACTGGAATATTTGTGTCCATGTAAACACACCTACTGAGATGTACCGTGGGCACTCATAGCAGAAAAACAAAACCTAAATATTGCCAATAAAATATGATAGAAGAAACAGGGCATAAAAACTGTTAACTTCATACCCCAAATCACCACATATTTTCCATCCATTGAGGAAACTTGATCATGACTTTGTGGTCAAAGACAAAATCTGAACAGCCCTATAAAACTAGATTTAAAACTTTGACCTGTGCTAAATATACTGAATCATCTACTTTCTGATGACCAATTCATAGTCATTCGCTCGTTTCACATCCACGTGGTGTAAATGTTTCAGTTGCCCCAGTTGATGGTCCACATGGACCATCCTCACTATAAGCTTAAAGCCTTGCTCATATTTCGGTGTGGAGGTGTACTCTGATAATTGAGTGCTAAGAACGAGCTGAGTTGCGTAGGAAATCCCAAGGCCAGGAGTGGAAAGCTCTCTCTGAATTTCTCTCATGTGAGTCTTAGAGAAAACTACTGCTCTGGACGGCTTCCAACGCCTGCGGGTGCTACTAACAGAAGACAGAAAGAAAAGGGAGAAGTTGAGGTGCACAACTCTTGTCAGTAAATGATCTGTCACTGAAATGCTGTGAACTTTATTCTCTCTAGGGTGAATCCACACATGCTCCTTCTGGCTGAAGTCTAGCAGTCTATAAACAAAATAACACATATATAATCTTTCATTTTTTAATTTTTGGAACTGGATCCATGCACAGGGCAGTACTTTACATCCCATTAGGGAGACACAGTCAGCTTGTAGCGAAGTGTTAATCCCAAAGTGTGTGTTTTGTTGCTCTGTGAAGCAAACTACTCATTTGCTGACGGTCATCTCTTACACTGTAATCACATTTTCCCTGCGGACGACTATTGGCAGGTTGATGTTTTCTTTATGGTTGGACTTCATGGTTCTGCAGTTCCTTTCGGCGTATCTGCAAGCCAGATTTTTAATTTTTTTCTTGACTTGAACTGCAGAAGTTGACTCTCTAAATGACAGTGCCATGCAGGAACCCACTAAACTTTGACTTTGATTTTTTAGTCCTTTGATTGCAGGGTACTGTAGCAGGAATTGGAGCGGTTTAGTGTTTTGAGTTTTTAGCTGTTTTTTTCCTCCTGTATGTACAGGCAAGATGTAACTGAAGTGTTTCACTGTTGGTTGGTCTTCTTGTTCCTTTGTTCTGGTTGCCAAGGGTCCGTTCATTCAAGGTTTTTATCCCCTCACCCACCACTCCGTCCTCTGATCCTCTCAGCGGCTCAGCTCTTATCCGCCCTGTATCCTTCAAAGTTGCAAGCATGCTGGGAGGAATACTAATATCGCAAACAATACACTGAATCTGCCCAGAGCACTCTCTCGTCTTTGCTTTGTAGTTTATTTGAAAGGTTGTTTTTTCTGTGACATTGGTCCTGTGAGTTATTTGAGAGTTTCTCAGAGCTTTAGTTGAATTCCTGTATTTCCTGAATCTGCTTTTCTTTGCTCTGGAAAGTCCAACATATAAAATACAGTATTTTAGCGCTCATCTTTAAAATGACGTTTCTTTGTGTGTGAGTGGTTTGGACAGTAAAACTGAGACCAAACTAACATTGCTGAGGTGACAGAATAAACATCCAGTGGTTCATCTAGTCATTCTTCTTTGCTGTCCATAATTAAGAGGACGCTGTAGCATCCAACAGCAGATATTTCACATTTTTATGTGACATTTTTTCTGTTGATTGGCTAACCAGAGATTTTTCTTGCTGTGTGTATAATTTTCATGATGCACATTTCCAAATTACACTGTGTGTATGTGTTTGTGTCTCCAGGAGGAGATCTTGTACCAGTACCCAGTGTCTGAGGCATCTACCCAGCTGAAAGGAGTGAGGGGAATCTTCCTCACACTGTGTGACATGCTGGAGAATGTCACAGGAGGGCAGATCATCAGGTAAGGGAAGCAGCATGGAAAGCAAATACTAATGAGATGTAGTTTTAGGTTGAGACTATATTCATTCATAACTGTATGTCACCATAGTGGGAAGGCTCAGATACTACAGTATCTCTCCTTGTTGGTATAGTGGACAGCATTTTCAAAAGTGGTTTGTTGTAACATATAAAAAAAACATAAACACACTTGATAAAACTAAGAATAAATTAATGAATGGATAGATGAAAAGCTATTTTTAAGCCTTAAAAGGGGTATAAAAGAAGATCTCAGATAAGTCATTCCAAAGTCCAGGAGCCCTGACAGAGAAATCTCTGCCTCCTTTATTTGAGTTCAAATCTTGCAGCAATGACATGGGAAACACTGGAGGATCTCAGGGAGATTAATCAGTATTAATCAATGTAAATACTTACTGTTGACATTTTCTAGTAGTGCATTGGCTTCCTGTGGAGATTGGATATAAAAATCACAGTTATGAGTGGCATTGGTGTCTCTCCTCGTTAGTATAGTGGACAGTATCTCCGCCTGTCACGCGGAAGACCGGGGTTCGATTCCCCGACGGGGAGTTCTTTCTTTTCACCAAGAAGCAGCTAATATTTTGACAAACAAACCTGATGAGAGAACAAAAACCCTCTAAATAAATAACTTAAGTTTGGGGCATCATTCAAAGTTATTCCACAACTTAACAGTTCAGTTACTTCTTGTTGCTGTAATTATTAGCTGGTATGACTGCTTTTCCATTGACTAGATACTCCAGCCAATCTGAGACCATTGTTGTCTCTGTTTTCTCTCTGGGGCATCAGTTTTATATCAGGTTCTTGTTACAACTTTTTTGCTGGCTGTCAGCAGAATTTTTGCCAGATATCTATTCTTCCTTTGTGTGGCATCCTCAGTGATCCCTGAGTACATCCCAGCACATCTCAGCATATCCCATAATATCTTTTATAGTTGCGCTTACATTATTCTAGCAAGGCTTTAATTTAGTGTTGCTCCAGAAAATAAGGGACTGGTTGGCCTCTTGGTTGCTACAGAGCCTTCAACAAGGTTGCTGGGTCTTTAGATGTCTGCTCTTGTACTGAATTGTATATGAAAAAGAACTAAAGTGTAACAAGAAGAAGTATCCACTGTGCCTGAATGAAAACAACGTTATCAGAGCCAGATTCTAACCCAAAAGGTACGTATTTGGCAACCAGGGAATGAGATTCTTTCTCAGGTCGACGCTTTGCATTGAATTGATTGTGGAATTTCATTTCAAGGTGGTCAAATACTGATGGAAGCTGGCTTTGATAGATCGTTTTCATTCAGATGCAGGGAATTCTTACACATGCCTCTCAGAGCACGTGGAAGAGCGAGCAGAACCTTATTTTTCACATGTCATCTATGTCGTGTACTACTGTGAGGAAATAGTGACAGAAATGGTTTTTTTTTTTATGTGGTGATGATGAAACCAATTTTAATGAGTTCCATAAGTTCGCAAATTATTTTTTGTTGAAACTCCCCCAAATTCCTAAGTTGTCTGCTAGTTTGCTTCTGGATATTTTGAATATCAACACAGTTCACAGTTGAGTTTAAAATAACAGTGAGCTGGGAGAAAATTTTGGCTTTTGAGGGAGGGATATATTGCTTTGAATTTCTGTTAACCCACCCCTCCTCGTTTTTTTGTTCGATTTCAAACTTCTCCCTAGTTCTTCTCTCCTGCTCGGGAAACATCTGGTACACGTGGGCTACTGGAAGGAAAGCAACAACCTGCTGGTCATCGGTCTTCCTGCTGAGAGGTAGAGGCAGGCAGCATCGAGCACACAGACACAAACTATTATACTGAGATACCTCCACCATTTTATTTGTGCTGCAGTCTTCGCCAGATAAATATTACACAGCAAGAGTTGATGTGGCAGATGTAAAAGATCTGACAGCAAATATTCAGGATTTTATTTTTAAAAATCTGGGTTCAGACAATGGAAATTTCCATTGCTAAAAGAAAAATGATCTCCATGGTAAGCCATGAAATAAAGTGTCAAAATTATGAGATAAAAAGCCATAATCACGAGCTAGAGTCAAAGTTATGAGATTAAAAATCAAAATCATGAGATAAAAAAAAGTTGAGATAAAAGTTGGGATAAAAATCAAAAAAATTCAAATTATGACTTTCTCACAACTTTGACTTTTTATCTCATCATTTTGACTTTTTATCTCATGATTCCAACTTTTTATCATACAATTATGACCTTTTTTTAATCTCATAACTATGACTTACAATGGGGACATTTTTTCCTTTTACTGGAAGAAATGGGCTTCCATAGAGTACTAATACTGGCGTGGTAATAAATTTTCTGAGCATGACTTGTGCTTGAAAAATGAACTATATTTGGAGAAGTAGAAACATATTTTAAGAGCACAATCTGTAAAAACAATTGAAAAGGGCCATCAGTTTTTCTCAATTTCACTGTGCACATGTGCTTTTTTGATCCTCAGTTGGCAGGATGAATACGTCTTTCAGGAGCACGTGGTTGTAAAATGGTTCATGAGATGAGTCACATTAATGACCTTTTATAATTTTAGCCTCCGGGTCAACCCGTTCAGTCATCACCTTGGTGGAGAAATAACGTCATTCATGCTTAAAAGTTTGATCCTTGAGGAACACCCATGAGCAGACAAAGCAGTAACTTCGGAAATGTTTTTCCTTCATGACTCCAGGCTGTTAGTCCAAATATTTGATAAGCAGCTGAAGCTGAAGTTCATCCAGGTCTGCGTTTGACATTTTTCCGTCTCCCTCCAGAGTTCCACTGCTGTATCTGCAGACGGTGGTGGGAGACGTAGTCCGGACACTAAAAGTGATGTACGGCTCCTTAGACAGGTGGGTCGGTCTTAGCTTTCCTGTGGATTCCCGCTGAGAGAGCCGGTTGAAATGTTCCCTCACTGGCTGTCATTTTTTACTGCTTAATAGAAAATATACTGAAATAAAAACTGTTTCACCAGCTCAAACAGCCAACTGGATTTTACACAAAGTCTTCATTGTTTCAAATATCTTTGCCTTCTTTAATTTCTCTATTCTTGATGTAAAATGTATGTGAAATGTAATCACTCTTCTGTAGTTCTATGACTTATACATGCTCTCATGACACTGATGTCTTTATCGTGTCTTTCGCAGGGCCTTCTGTAAGGTGGACCATGGTCCCAGGTTGGACCACTTCTTCTGCCTGTTCTTCCAGCAGCTCATCCAGCCATCTCGCTTGAGGGACGGCTCCTCAGCCCCAACCCCCGACATCTCAGGGACACTTTTCCTTGACGGACTGCCGGCAGTCCGCTGGCTCACGCTGCCTCCTGAAATCAAGGTACATTCCTCTGTGTGTGTGTGTGTGTGTGTGTGGCAGAGAGCAAGAGAGAAGACTGGGACAATAATATTATTTAAAGATCTACTTCACTCTAGTTAGTACAGAAACAAACATAACAAATATTTATTATATCCTAGTGTTCCTGAGAATGTGACAATGTCACAAATGCTACTATGTTGCCCTCTACTGCTTCTGTTAAAAATGACACTCAAATAGCACTCAGACACCATCGAGATTAAAATGAGATGAAATGTCCATAAGATGGCACATAAGATTAAATATGTAGTATCTTTTCACATAGTCTTCATACTTTAAATTGTTAACTTCTGAACATAACTTCGTCAGTATTTTGTACTTTCCATCCTCTTCATTTCAAACACATAACAGCTGTTTTCCCCCATATATTTTACATATTTTTCATTATAAATTTCTATTAAATTGATTATTCTTATTATTTTTATTTCCTCTTAAGGGCTGTCCAGACCAAAAACTTTTTGTATTCAGTTGCTCCAAGCGCTGCTGTGTCGATAGATTAGGAAAATGGATATTGATGATGTTGTTTTTTAATGTGTAATTTGCGACCTAATATTACATTAGACAGTTTAATAAGTAAAGCGTATACCACAATATATCATTGACCACTGCTGTCATCATTTAAGTTGTGGTGTGGACTAACTTAAGCTAGAAGGAGTATTAAAATGTAATATTTATGGTTTTTGTTGTAGTTGCTGTTTCCCTTTACTATGTTCATTGTTATGAACCAAAGTACCAAGACAAATTCGCTGTGTATTAAAACCTACGTGGCATTAAACCTTATTCTGATTTTGATTCTGATGCTAATAATTAAATGCTATTAAGCTTTTATTTGATTTTCTCTGTCCACAGATGGAGGTGGATACTGTTCTCTCTGATTTCGAGTCCTCTGACTTTGGAGAAATGGTGAGAAATGGTGAAAACATGTAATCACTAACACACAACACCAAACAAATATCCTTAAACACTAGATTTTTCCAGTTATGCTGTTTAACAAGCATAAAGTGTAAATCTCACTGAAATGCTTTCCTATGCTTATAGACCGTCTCTTCACAGCCTTGAAATGTCTTAACAAAATGGCCCATTACAAATAAGTGGCGTTTGAGTTACATGAGTGCTTCATGTGCTGTTATGATCCCTCATCCTGCTGCTCATTAGTTGAACATACATGTTAGCTGAGAACCCATCTGTCTTCTGGCCTCAGCAAGGGAGAGGAGAAGGTTACACTATTTTTAGAGGCGTCTTCATGTTTGTGTATGTATGCACGCTGTATTTTTAATGAGAAGCTAATGGGGTCTGGTTTGTCCTTTGTACACTACGTGCAGCTGCACTTGAGGGCACAAACCAGCTGAGACTAACTGAGAAAGAGGAGATCATTGATGCAGGATGTAGTTAAGTGACTCTGATGGTCATTATTAAGCTTTCAAATTGACATCACACCAAACATTGTTTAGGGAACTTTCTTCTTGTGTTTATTGTTGGTAAATTTTAGTCCTAAAATAACATTTGAAGAGTGTATTATTGATTGAATATGCTGCAGCAACTAGAAAACAATAACCACTAATGCAAACTGTACTTTTAATGCCAGTATGGATTGTGGAGTAGGTCTTAAATTGCAGTCATAATGGTTTTTAAAAGTCTTAAATTTAATGGAGTGAAACTTGTAGAGTATCGATGTCTTTATTTACTTTCTTGTACTTTTATCTTTGTATTTTGTCTTAACAGTCTGAGGACTTTTTTGGCCTGAGGCGTCTGTATGTAATTCTTGGCTCCTGTTTGTTCTACAAGGTAGGTGTTCTAGTCCAAACAAACAAATATGCTCCAGTGCCATCTGCCTTATCATATTTACATCCTGCCCGCAGGTTATCCTCATTAAATGGCAACAATAAAATCCCCAACCAGCGGTCAGTGTGTACAGAAGTTGACCTTTCACATAAGATAACATGATGAGCCTAGTCTGTGTCTCAGTGACATATCATCGACCTAATTACTGTTTAAATATTAACTAAGGGGGAAAAGGGGAGGAGGAGGGCAGTGAGCAGCAGACAGTGTTGTGTCTTTAGTTACAGTGAAGGTGTGAGAATCACCTGGCCCCAAATCTATCATCACATTTTACTGAAAGTCATTTTTATACACAGTATGTGTGAAGAGCAAAATATGTCTGTGAAAGATTTGTTTGTTTTATAGAGATAATAATAATAGTTTTTTTCATTAAAAGTCAGAATGAATGGATAACTGCAGAGAACATCAGAAACTTGCTACATGTATGTTTTTTTATCATAGTAAAAATTTTACCATATCATTCTCACCCCGCCCTCATCTTCCAGTCCTACCTGATCGCCAACCACCTGCCTAAAGAGGACCTGCTGGACGTGTGCCTCTACTGCCAACACTACTGCCTGCTGCCGCTGGCGTCTGAGCAGCGGGTGGGTCAGCTGGTCATCTGGAGGGAGGTGTTTCCCCAGCAGAGAGCCAACAGCTGCAGCAGCGCAGCACCAGGCTACAACCAGCCAGAAGGACGACACTTCCTCCTCATCGTGGGGCTGGTAAGGAGGCGAATCACTGACTTCAGTTCTCTTAGACAGCAATCAGTCCTTTTCTTAGTGTGTTCACAAAAATTGTACTTGAGACAGTTCAGTCAAGCTCTTAAGAGTTTGTATCCTCTTATTTGGTTTGTTTTGCAAATTATCTGCTGTAATACTTTCCTAAAAAAAATTATGACTGAGTTTGTTTTTCAAATTTGTTAAATTATCATAGTTATTGCTCTGCCAAGATGAACTTGTCAGGTATAATGTCATATGAGATGGACGGTAGAGATGAGTAAGTTGTTCATAGAATAGGACAACTAAAGACAGTTGTGTGATAGCAGAGTTGGTTTTCTGGTGGTTAGAATTACTGTGCATTGACAATATAACACTATAACGTTGACATTTGGGTGTAATTACATTGAACAATAGACTCCACACCAAAAATGATGCAGCAAATCAGCATCCCTAGGAGGGACTGCTGGCAGCTAAGGGCGTAACGTGTGATGACTGTGAGAAATGTCCATGGAAACAACTTGTCTCTAACAAACAATGGCAGAGATTAGTGTAGATACTGCGATAGCATGAGTTTTAACAGAACTTAAGAGTATTCTTGGTTAGAAAGAAGAGCAAAGAACGGCACTGAAGGCTTTTCTCGATGCAAAAGATGTTTTTGCTCTTTTTCCGACCGGCTTCGGCAAGAGTTTGATCTGATTGGTTGAGTCAGTCAGCCCGTGTTAGACAGGGTAGACAGATGGTTCATCCACTTACTTGCCAAATGTGTTTTAAAAGTGCCTGCCATTTTCCAAACTGTCTGAAGACGACTTCCCACATGGTTCTCAGTAACAAATCATCAGGGTGTCAGGTTACTTGCAAGGTACTCAAGTACCAAACAACCAGATGTGCAGAAACCAACAAGACTACTTACTTGAAAATGTACAATGATATACATGATGCCTAAATGTAACCAAACAAACTACTTGCCATTTGATGTTGTTTACAAACCATAGCTGACTTCTAATTTGGTCAATTTTAATCTTAATCAATTACAAATAAAAGTTTGACTCGAAGACTGTTCATCCCTTATGTCTAGGGGTGTAACAATACATGTATTTGTATTGAACCGTTTCGGTACGCGACGTTCGGTTCGGTACAGAGCTGTGCACGGGTGAGTTCACGGGCCGGAATTTTTTTTTTTTTTTGGCTCACGGG
>JAJHUR010112610.1:1784-11798 GCA_027495735.1 Lutjanus campechanus | reverse complement strand
TTGAAGATCTGGAATAAAGAAATATCTCCCCGCTTTGAAACCTGGCTCATAGAGTTCTCTAGTACTTTATATATGGAGAAAATTCGATATGAAATGTCAGGGAAAGCAAGGAGGTTTAAACAGATATGGCAACCCTTCCTTGACTATATCGCAGTACTGACGGGACCTCCATGACACCTCAACGGCTTTCATTTGTAGCTATATATTGGCTTCAGCATATCTTTTAAAAACTTAAACTATGTAAAAGGATACCCATTGAACCCTGTGTAGTACAGTACACCAATTTTGTTTGCTTGTTTGTTTATTTGTTTGTTTTTCTTTTATGCTTTGTTTTTTGTTCCACTCCCTCATATGTGAAGGGAGGGGTGGGAAGGGGCGGATATTGTTCCTCTGTCTGTTGACCACCTTAGTGTCTTGTCTGTTTCCTATGCAAAAGCCATAAATAAAATATTTTTTAAAAAAAGCTAAAACCTCCTCAATGGCACATTTAAAGATCACATTTTAAACTGACATATAAAGTTCTAGTGCAACAGAAATGAATTTTAACAGAGTAAAAATTAAACTGAGGTTTGAAGATAGGTATAAATTTAATCTTTCTTAATTTTAAGCTAGTTGTAAAGTTTGCTGCTATATAATTCAAAGTTAAGCCATAGTTTAAAGGAGAAATCTGTAATTTACTGCAATAGATCATAAAATTATCACAATATGTCATCTGAGATTAAAACACGTTAAATTGAAATACTCACAACTCCAATGTCAACTCTGCAGCTGTGGTGTCCCCCTACTATTTCTATTTTGGGCCAGAATAACTGTTTTTGTGTGCCCATTTCACACAAATCAGAGTTCAAATTAATGCCAAATGTTCATCCAATGAGTCGGTGTCTGTATATGAGTCGTAATAAATCATTAATAATCTTTTAGAAGGCGTAGATGTTTATAACTGTTAAATTAAAGAAAATGTTAATGGAGTTTGGCAGCCACTGAACTTAAGGTCCAGAGTGTGTATTTTAGAAGCAGTGGGCTTTTTGTTTTCAGGATAATGGCCTAAACTTTACATTGACAGACAACTGATAGTTATAAATAGCTGATCAGCTTACAGTGTAGAACTCATCATCGCTTGTTATTGTCAGTTTATAATGTTGTGCGGTTTCTACAACCTGCCAGAGCTTCCCTGAGCCGGGGGAGGAGGAGGGAAACATCTCGCTTCAACCACAGATTGTAAATTAAATAGGGATTAAACCTATTTAATACACAGTCTAGGGCTCAAACTCATTATTTGGACTACTGTACTCATTTTTGCAGGCGCAATTGCTCCATATTGCTCCTTTAATCAAGTTTAAAAATGACCTAACAGATTAATGCTGGTTATTTTTCCAGAGTCTGGAAAGAGAATGTTTTAAAACAATACTGTTCTGAAATGTAATTTCAGTCAAAAAAAACAAACAAACACAAGTCATCAGCCTTCAAATAATCATACGTGTTGAAAACTTTGTGTATTATGGAAATATGTGAAGTTTAAATGTAAAATTCTGAATTAATGCATTAATGTGTGCGCTTGATTACAATGTTTCCTTTGTCTTTATGTCTTGTATTCATTTCTCTCATACACACACGCACAGCCCTCTGTGATGTTGACTGGGCCACCGGCGTTCCCAGGAGGTTTGCGATGTTTGCGGCGGAGTTCACTTTTCTTTGTGAATCCCCCAGTGGAGGCAGAAGGCAGCAGGCAGGGCGCGCCGGACCGCTGACCCAACAACAGCAAGTGTTTGAGCGCGTTTCCCGGGGGACGCCACGGCGGCCTGGATCATTTGTGAGAATGCACAAATCATACTCAACAGCAGTGCTCATTACCTTACTGTCTGTTTCATCTGTTTTTTTTTCTTGATGTATAAAGTTCAGACGCGCTCAGACGCATCTGTATCAGACGGCATCGCATTTATTCTTCTGTCTCTAATGTTGTGAATAATACAGTCTCTGCTTTAGTCGATTTCACAAGACAAAGGATGATCAAGGAGGAGACAGCATCTGTTCTCTTTTTATCTACTTTTTGTTGTTGTTTTTTATTTTTTATATGAATATCGCTGCATATTTCTTGTGTACACTCCTGCCCCAGTCACAAAGGCAACATCACATTAATGTACCGACGTTCTCTTCATCTCACTTTCAACTGCAGGAACCGACTTTGTTCAATGGTATTTTTAAACATAAAGACACTTTTGATATGATTTTACTATAGATATACTTGCAATATGAAGACACAGTCGTCTGTCCCTTTGACTGAAGTAATATGGCTTCGTGCAGTGATTCTCATCCTCAGTGGCTCAGAGGGGGTCACATGATGAATACAGGGTGAGTAAACCAATGATTTATAAAAAGGGTCAAAAGTTAAAATTTCTCTAATATATGTTTTTATTTTTGTTGAAATATTGTATAGTTTATCTCTTCAGGCTTCTGTAAATTATTCTAATGTGACCTGTTCTGAGGGATCACAAGCAAAAAAACAAAAAGGTTGGGAACAACTGATGTAAGTAAATACTGTAATTTTGCTTATTCAACCTGACGCAAATTAAGAAAATGCATCACAGAATTATTTCCTGATTGTATACGTGTATATGTATATTTATAATATGTATATTTATTTTATATTTTTCCTATTCTATTCAGATTTTAGTTATCTGTATATATGCTTTATGTGTGTGCAGCAAGAAGGGATTTTTTTTTCTTACGCAACCCAGTGTTGTACAATGACAATAAGTTACCTTGATACTTTGTGTACCTTGACTTGTAGGATGGGCTGGACGATTAAAAAAAAATCTAATTGCAATTATTTTGACTGATATTGCAATTGGGATATGATTTGCAACTAGAGGTAATGATAATCTTTACACCATTATTCTTACTTTGATTTAAAAACATGTTAAAATGATTATTGATTTTTTTGCAGGAATCTGTACCAAATGAAGATTTTTGTCTGTAGAATCTGATGTGTAGGACAGGACGTCTCTGCCTCATGACATTCGTTCATTAAAAAGTTTTGACACAAATTTTACCTGTAAAAAATATTGCAGCCCCTGTGATTTGAATATTGCATAAAGTTATATTGCGATTTCGATATAATTTTGATTAATTGTGCAGCCTGAAATGTGGGGGATATTACCAAATGTCATCCTCGCAACTCTGCTGCTCTCTGCTTGTCTTTGTAAGTAGAATTCTTATTCACTAATTGTAAAATCACTTTTTGTTGTTTCTTTTCTTCTGCTGGTAAGCTTCTACAATTCCTACAGATGTTTTGCATGAAAATCCAACTAGAAAGCTGGGCAGCAATATTTGAAATTTATGAGAATAAGTGTTCTCATAAAGTCCGGGAAAGTGTTCAGATGTTACCACTGCACGTGTAGCCTATAGCCTATGTAGAAAATACTGACTGGATCAAAAACCTGAACTTCCCTGACCAGCATAATTCATCTACCTACCAATACAGACATAGCTGGCATCAGAAAGACTCTACTCAGATGCAGGGCTTGCATCTTCACCATATTCACCATATCCACCATATTCTTGCCTTAAATTTAGTAGAAATAGAATTAAATATTTTTGATGAGACAATTTTGACTGCAAATCTTTTGATTGTTTTTTGAATGTTTATCTGTGTCAAGCTCTATGTAAAAGGGCCTTTATTGTGCAACATCACTGCAGGAAGTGAAGGAAGGAAGTTTTGCTTACAATAAACAAACCAACCGACCAACCAAAATCCCCAGCAAAACAAAAGCGACTAAAATAAAAATATGATCTCTGTTGTTTTTTTGGTGTGACCGGTCTCATGTGAAAGTGACCTTTTTTTCTAGCAGAGAAGAAAGTAGTTCCGGTAGATTCTACTGCAGAAAGTAGTTCCCACATGAAACAACAAGGTGTGTGGATTATCTTCAATAACTGGGTCATGATTTTGGAATGAGACACTGAGTGCCATTTAGTCTCATTATATTAGCATGAAGTTAGACATTTCTCTGGCTGATATCTCCAAAACTCTGCAACTCACACCAAAAAAAAATATAGATGGATAAACAGCAAATGCGTAGGCCATGTCTTTTTGATTTTGGGGTGAACTGTCCCTTTAAAAAACACAGGCTCAGACCACGTGATTTTACAGTAAGGCTCTATATTCTGTTGAATTTATCAAGACTACAGATCAGTGTTAAGTTTGCATTCATAGCTAACTAAAACAAGAGCAGAATACAAGAAGCTTCTTACTAAAATATGAAAAACAGAAATTAGAGGGCTTGTCTTTAATATAAGCCTGTTTCAAATAAAGGCCTCTCTGCAAATAGTGCGAAGGTAAAATATTATTTTACACTGTAAATTGTATCCCAACAGTAAAACATATTAATAAAGCTTTAATAAAACCTAATGCAGATTATTGGCCAGACTAAGGCACAAAGTCAGATACTCATTGATTTTAGCTGAGTTTAGAACTTTTCAGTCTAAAAGCTCCTCTTATGGTGGATGAGAAAAATAATTCATAGAGATTTTCGCTTTGATTTGGAAATACAAAACTTAACATTTAGCTTGTGGCTGATTTCTTAAATGAAAAGGAGGCAATTTATCAACAGGAATAAAGAAATCAGTAAAGAAACAATACTGAAATTGCAGCTGTCTGTGTTTTAGTGTATTTACACTTCAGAAATGAGCAGCACACAAAGCCGCACACCTGAGCCCACCGCTGGGAGAGGAATCCCCCCTGGGTGAGCCTGTCTGCTGGTTTTCATGTCAGAGCAGATTTTTAGGTGGTGGAGGAGGTGAGACTGGGGGGTGGTAAGGAACAGGAGGGAGTAAATATGTGGAGTTGAAAGTTGAAAACAGCAGAGCTCAGGCTTAGGCAACACAAACCAGAGTGTGTCAAAACATTGCTACAGTAGAGACACCAGGGGCCACTTACAGTGAGGAGATAATCCAGGAACCACAGCGCCATGTGGATTACTCACTGTTGACTGAGACTGTTATCATCATGTTCTGTCTGTCTGAACACCTCACACATCAAGACTGTTTTATACTGGAGACTAGTGATATTGAGAAAGTATGGCTCAAGCTAAAATATAATGAAACATACATTTCCGCATCTTTCCAACTCTATGCCAATTTCTGATAGAAATTTGTCACTTCAGCTCCAAGACCATATAATTCTGATGACATTATCACATATGACACACATCAAAACAACTGGCCTTAATATGTAAAATTGGTGGAGTGCCCCTTTAAAAGAGAACACCACTGATTTAATGTTTAACGTTAACCAGAGATGTCATCTTTTTGATTCCACATATTCCTCTTTCTTGTCAAAATCAGGAGCCTATATTATTCACAAAGCAACTTGACTGAGACTGTAAAGTGCGATGAAAAAATCAGCAGCAGCAAAAAAGAAGTTGAAGCAGGAAAGTTGCATAAGGCATGTCTTTGCGACTGAACTAATCCCTATGAACATATATCTGCATATGAGTATGCAGAATCTGTAGCAAAGGGACAAGATTTGGTATCTGGAAGCATTCTGGTTTCCATTCTGGTTTCCATTTGTAGTCCGAGTAGTATTGATCAATCACGTTTGAGCTGGCTTTTGTTGCATGTAGGGCAGAACTGGCCAACATGCAATCTTGGAACCCATCAGCTACGGTCTGACAACGATTTTGCTTTTTTTTAAACCTTTTTTTCTTTAAATATCTGCCTTTATATGAAGATATCCATTTATAGAGATTAGCCTCCAACCCCATTCTTGTGTCTTGAATTGCAAGTCCGACTGTCAACAGTGACCGGCAAATGGAAAAAGGAAGTCTAAGCCTGGATAATCGCTGGCTACAGCGGAAGCCCTGAAACTTTGGCTGTTGCCCCCAGATTTCCACTGTAGAACACATGCATTCTTGTTTTCTTCTACAGTATTTGTATCCTCATACTTACATACTCATACTCATACTGAAATGCATTAGCAATCTTGAGTCCAGTATTATGAAAGAGTAGAAGGGACAACTGATTGGCGGGAGGGTACCACAGACCATTGAGCTTATTGCCAAGAAGGAGCCTTGCGCAGTCAGAGCAACTGCAGATCACAATGATTCAAACTTCAGTCTGAGCATTGACATAATTGCACAGTTTTCTAGGTACACACAAGCTTCAAAGACATGGTGGAGCCTTTGCAAAAAGCTACTAATTGGCACACTGAATCACTGATCATTCTGATCAGCTTGATATATGACTTGCATACATAAGGATGTATTGGTACCAGATGATTCTGCAAGCATTAGGTCCCACACCAACATTTTAAAGCATTTGCTTTCCATAATTTTGGCACAAGGCAACTACGGTATGGTTGAGGTTGCAGAATGACTGTGGGTACCATTAATACATCAATAATGGGACTGGGAAAAGACACTCATCTCCTGCATGTTTGTGGGCTTCATGCTACTACAAGCTCCACACCCTTACTTTCTAACTTGCTACAGAAAAGGTGTACCACTTCCTTCATTGTGTTGACACTGGATATATATCATGAGGTGTGGAAGCGTCCAAAATAGATGCTCTAATTCCCAGGCTTTGCTGATCTGGTGTCTCCATTTGTAGTATAGACACACAAGCAGTCCCAGCACTTTGGGCCACTAAGACTATTTGGATAGGATCCTTCAACCAAAGAATGATAGCGGTCAAGGTAAGGGTCAAGGAAACCATTGTCTTCATGAGTAGAAGAAAACCAACACTGACTGCTGACAGGAGACAGAATGCAAACTGCGGTCTCTGGTGCTTAAGTAACATGCTACTTCTTGCTTTGATACTGAACAGAAACATAGATTATATTTACCAGAAAGGGAACAAAGGACAGTCTTGCTTGGGTGAAGCCTTGAGCAGTTCAAGGTAAAGCTCCTAAAGGTCAGTATATTGTGATGTTCTATGTCTGAGCTGCCTGTTCACATACAATATTTTCCAGGTTCCATGAACATACATGTACAGCCAGTATTAGTGGCACAGCAGTACTCACCAACAGGTGAAGGTGTGCTGCCGCTGCTGGATGGCTGCTGGACCTGTAGCCTCTGTGGTGATGGTGGCGGCAGCTGCGGCAGGGAACTGATGATCGACGGGAACAGGAAGGGATACACCCCGGGCGTGTAGCGCCTCATCGGGACCAGCGGAGGACTGCTGCGGGGCTGGGCACGGCTGGCGGTCTTCATCACAGCGATGGGCCGAGGGTGCACTGAGCACTGAGCGAGCTGAGGCTTGGTGAAGCTGGGAGGCCATCGGGTGAACCCTGGCTGCGGTTAGTGTGTCTGGAGCGGGTGCGGTACCACCTCAGCACTCCAGAGATGCATGGTGGTGGAGTTCAGTGTCACCACGGTCAACTCAGAGGCTTGTTTCACTAACCCTGTAACACAGAAACACATTAACTAAGAGTTAGTTACATCTCTGTGGCCTGTCCACCAGTGTATGATAAATGGAACTGCACAGACTTGTGGAACAAAAGACATTCATGAGGAGCCCATGGGAATTAGGTTGGTACAACAAGTGATAGCACTGTCACTTAGTATTTGTCTCTTTTCCCTCAATGTCTTCGAACAGGTGCACTCAGGAGACTCCTTGCATGTCCATTCCAGATCAATCTTTCATTGGCTTGTTTGAAATCTGGTTGTTCAATCACTGTCCTTGAGCGTAAAGACAGAGGACAAAACATTGTTTAAAAAAGTGCCCACTTTATATATAATGTTTTTATACCATCATCCCACCATTTCATTGTCTAAGTGACTTCATATATTTGATATTGTGCAGGGATGATAGTCCTGGTTGGTCTGTTGGTTGGTCCACCACCTTGGTCCTGATTAAAATATCTCAAAAAAACATTGCCATGAAATATGGGATCTGATGACCTGGGAACAAATGACTAACTGAGATGTTTTTCAGAGGACAGTCTTACTGGGATTTCCTTTTGCCTCTTCGGTGGTTGGGCTGAAGGGATGGCAGTGTTATTTGGGCGGTCGGTTGGTCCATCATTTTGGTCCTGACTCTGATATCTCAACAACCATGACATTTTGTATTTGATGACCAGGCAGTGAGAATAGACTGGTATGATAGATGCATCAGCTGTACTTTTTTCAAATTTACGTCACCAAGACTACTTGGATAACGGTCCTCAATTAAGGAATGATAGCGGTTGTGTTAACAGTTCCGGAAACCGTTATCTTAAAGGAAACCAACACAGACTGCTAACAGGAGAATGAGCTCAAACTGCGGTATCTGGTGCTAAAGTAACACACAAATTCCTGCTATGATACCAAACAGAAACAGGTTATTTTAACCTGCATGAAGTGAATAAATGACTGATTTTGTTGTTTTTTTTTAGATAAATTGTCTTGAGAACTGATCCCTCAAGAGCAGTTCAATCTAAGGTTCAAAAAGTCTTTCCTTTTGAGAGGACATTTTGCTCATCACAGTGTTGTTCCTCTACCTTTGAGCTGCCATTCCTCAGCCTAAGTGAATCTAAATTCAATACTGTGCAGTTTGTAGCCTTGCTGGTGGTAGGGCTCGAGAGATGGCATTGTTAGTTGGGCAGTCAGTTGGTCCACCACTCCTGACTCAGATAACTCAAAAGACATTGCCATGAAATTTTGAACAGACATTCATGGTCCCCAGGGAATCATAACTAATACCCATGGTGATCGTATGACTTCTCATCTAGCACCACCATTAGGTTGAGATTTTTGGTTCAAAGGGATATATCTTAATAACCACCACATGGGCTGCCATAAAATTTGGTACAGACACTCATGTTCTCCACGGGATGAATTGTATGAGGGTCCTTTGTACTTTGGTTTATGACCAAACACCTGTAAAACCAATGATGCCCCATCCACCTCAGCTGTATGTTGTCTTTAGTGTTAAATAGCAAACCCTGGCATGGTAAACATAAAATCTACTATACATCAACATACTAATAATCCCAGAATCAATCGGTTATTTAGCCTGTGGGAGAAATAGCCAATGTTTCGGGACTTCCAGATAATGAATGTCTGAATCAAGACTTCTTTTTTCATCCTATTAGCAAATTGAGACACAAAAATAGAGGTGGAGTAGACAGACAACTCTACAATGTATAAATACATTGTTTCACAAGTATGAAAGCAAAAAAGCTAATAAAAAGCTAAATTGTCATCAGACAATAGCCAGTGATTCCGAGACTACATTTTGGCTCATGCATTTCCACCTCTTTCCCTCTCCATACAAACTGTCAACCTGCATGCAACCAGTCTGCTCAAATGTATTTGGTCAGTACTGTTTGGGCTACAAACAGACTACAAATGGCCCCTTGCCTACAGAATCTGCATTCATATCATGCAAATATCTGATAATTTAAATTATTTCATATTTTCTTCATTTATTGTTTTATTTAAAATGGACAGTGTACAATAAATATACTGCACCAGATATAGCACAATGCTAATTTTTATCTGTTCTCCCTGAGCATGTAAACAGTGTACATACTATATAAAATATCTTTAAAAATGTAATAGAATTCATGTAACACAGGAATTTACTCTCCACCTTTTTACCCTTAATATAGTTACAGGAGCACTTCTTGCCATCGACTCCAAGAAAGCGACTGGAGAGGACAGTCTAGACCAGTGATGCCATGGTTACGGCCCGCGGGCCGGACCCGGCCCGATTGAACATCACATCCGGCCCATGGGTTGATATGGGAGAGCATTTTTTTTTTAATCTAAACGCCAAAAATGTGAATTAAATCAGATAATTTCGTTAGGTAAAAATGTGTTATGAACATATGTGTTAGTCATAGTTCCTAGTCGGACCCGTTTCAGTGACGGACCGAGCCGAGCAACAACCAAATCACACACGAGTCTGCTTCAAAACAGAGCTTGGTTAAATCTTTGTCTGTAATTACACGTCAGCGTTGTGTTTACTTTGTGACGTACATGTTCACTTTAATAGTGCATTTTATTACGTTTGGAACTATCGGTTTTCATAAGTTAC
>JAJHUR010112608.1:0-13688 GCA_027495735.1 Lutjanus campechanus | reverse complement strand
GGGCTGCGGCACTGTCACTGTGGCACTGACGGCAGCCCCTCTCGCCCAGCGTTTACGCCCCAATCGCCTAGGCAACCCCGGATGTTTATATCAGTAAAGTCGGACAGATGACAGCTCGTAAAACCAGCGTGGTTTGGCAGTGTTTTAATCGCACTGTTTCCTTAAATTCTTCACAATAAAAGTCCCATGTTGTTTTGTTATTTAAACGCTTTCATTATGAATCAGCATTTGGGGGTGTTTCATCACTACATTTCAAATCATAAAGATTCTGTTAGAAGCTACAAAACTACTGAGAGCTGAACATAAAGAGACTTTAAGAAACTTCTTGCTCTCTGCCCTCCTGCACACATAAGCTGCTATCTATCTATCAATCATCACATCACTTGCTTGTTCGGGAAGGAAAAAAGAGGCTCATCACGAGTTGGCTGCGGCCAGCGAGACATCACCGCAGCCCGCTTGGAAGCGGGCCGGGCTCCCTTTGGCTCCACTCCAGAGTAGGTCCATCTCAGGCACGGCTCAGCGCAGCCCAGTGTACAGAAAGTGATACTAGAAATGCAATTCGGTGCAGTACGGTTTGGCTCGGAACGGCCAAAAGCGCTGGTGGAAAAGGCCCAAAGGTGACTTAGTCTATGCACAAATTCAGTCAGATATATTAATAATAAAATGTTTAGTTTTTAGGAAAAAGCACCACAGAATTTTATGTATTTTGCATATCCTACCAGGGCAATGAAAAGCTGACGGCCTCCATATGGCTGCTGCATTACATCACATGAAGTCCGTCTAGAGTAAAGAGCAAAGACAGACTATCACATCATCAGCAGTGACCTGGCTGTCCTCCCACGGTCACCCCTGTCTTATCACCACATCGCAGATACACCATCCACTATGCAGACAGAAAGGCTGCACTAATTGGTCTGAAAACACACAAACTGGCGGCACCGCTTGTGCATTTTCTTTGTGCTTAGTCATTCTTACTCTGCCCTTCCTTACCTTTGCCTTTTTTTCCCCCCTATCTTTTCTGTGCTGGTGTGCTCAGATGAGACCGCTGCAAGGCTGAGCTGGGAGCTTATACGGCAGGGTTTCTCTGTAGTTCAGCAGCACCGTGGTTCTGCCCTTCACTAAGGACACACAAGCGAGTTCTTCCCTCCAGAGAGAAGCCTCAGCAGTCCTCTGAGGTGTGAGGAAGGTGTTTGTCGAACAGCAGAAACAGCGGGAACTATGATGAGATAGGAGGGGGGGTGTTTAGGCTACTACAGCAACCCGCTTACTTGTGGCTTTGCAGACTACTTTTTAATTTTTTATAAGGGAAAGTTGTAGAAAATGATTTGCATTCCTGTTGCAAAACTGGTTTGAATAAGTGATATATAACCCTTACCAATTAAAGCATTAGTTCACAAATTGAGGCTTTTATTCTGAGGCTTTTTACTTTTACACAGATGTTTTGTCTTGTTTTATTTGCAGTTTAATAAGAAAATTTTATGTCAGTTTACATTTGTAGGCATATATTTTCCAGCCGTAGCACACCCACCCACAGCATTCAACCTTTGTGACCTCCCCAAAGCGGTAAATCGATGGTCACACCTCATGCTCAGAGCTTGCTTTATACCATTACCATCCACTTTACTCCTGTCCCCATGGTACTTTGTGTGGATTATGGGTGCGACTTCTAGATGTTCCTTTTACTGGACCAGCGTCTGCAAGAATCAGCGGTTTGCTACAGGTGTCTGTCCTTTTCTCAGAGCTTTTTGGGAGATAATTTAAGTGTAAATAACAGCCTGTAATACCTCAAACAGGATACAGTGATCATACTTCTGCCTTCTACCACTGAGGGATGGGTGGATGAGGGTAGGAGGTTATAATGACTGCTGTACACCTTCATGAATATGACTGGATGTTTTTAGTCAGCTGGCAGCCAAGCAGCAGATGAATGAGCCACTCAGGGTAAAGCATGAATGGAGAAGCTGATGACAATCAGCTAATGCAAGCGGGACTTCAGTATTCTGCTTGGACTCATGCTGCACTCAATGTAAGCATATCACAATCTTGGAGATTGTATGATCGTCAAACTCCAGTAAAATTAGAGATAGGACAGATCCAATCCAATGTAAGGCATTCACAATACTGTCATGTGTTCCAATCTAAATTCCACATCACAGGGTGTTTTTTTGCAAATACTTTGCCAACCAGTGTAAATTGACAGTTACATAGCACTTGTCACATCTACTCTGCATTAGTATGTTCTACAATGGGAACATGTTCTATCATGGTCTATCGATTCCCAGCTGGTGTGAAGAAATGCACTAGCCACCTCACTCATGGTGTCACAGCATTACAAACAATAACAAAAATTAACAATTGGAACAATTTTTGGAATTATTATTATTTTGGACCAATAGAATTGCAAATTTAAACCCTCAGCAATGCATCATGGGAAATGATGCAAATGAGGGCGGTCTGTTAGAATATCAGCTTGCGCATGTGAATGCCACATGCCACAATCCTGCAGTGCCCCACAATGGTTGAAGGACACGGTTACAAGTTACATTACACAAACTGAACAAACTTTCCAGGTGTGGAAACACTGAGTAGATGTGCATTAGCATCAACTGACACAGAACTTTTCACCATTAAATTGGAGTTCAGTTTCAGCCTCATGTAATCATACCAGCAGTAATGATCATTATCATCAGTATTGGTATTGGCAGATTTCCAAATTCAGGTGTCAGAATGAGATCATGATCATGATCATGAGACAAGATGTTTGCGATCTGAAAGCTCATCACTAGATGCCACTAAGTCGTACCCACTGGTCCCTTAAAGCATCACCAGCACACACAAAATAAAATAGGAAACAATGTGAGATTCCAACCCAATAATGATTACTTATCACTCTCCACAGCTGCAAGTAATGTAATGGCTATACACAGACATAATTCAACTGATTCAAGTGTATACTGTATTTAATGTTCACTCTCGTTCCCTTCATGATTTTCTTCGAAAAGCCTTAGGCATTTCTGATATTTTAAAAAGTCAGGGTCAAACTGAAGTTAAACACAAGGTAAGTAAAATCTAAGACTGTACTGCTGTAGAAATAAAATACTTGCTAGTGCCTGAGGGGTTTTGCCGAGACATGAGAGGGTCACAACCTCAGCTGGACCCGCTGTCGAGTCATTAACCCCCATGGTGACGCAGCCACTGACAGATTGATGTGTATGTGCATCCAGACGTATGAACAAATTGCTGCAGATGCAGAAAAGTGCCTGCGAGTGCTCACAGGCACAGGGGCTGCCATTGTGTAAATGCCCCCCTCCTTCATTTATCCTGCATCTGCCCTGCAGTAACGCTACAGGCGCTGCTTTCTTCAACCTTGTCAAAAGCTCTGTTGTCTCTGCACCAAACGAGCCCCATAACTCCTGCAGAACTCGACTTTCCTCTCAACAATTCCACGGAGACGGAGCTTTTAAGCAAACACGCCTCAAACAGCGTACATCACTATATCAGGAGTTCTTCACCTCCCGTCCGCTGTGACCGTGCATCTGTTGTTCACAGCACTCCTGTTGAGAAACATCTCCTACGTGCATGTAGAGGAGGAAGGCCTGTGCGTGTGTGTGTCCACGCTTGTGTGTGTGTGTGGTTAGTTAGTCATGCGGCCACAGTAATCTCCATGAGTGCTGTCTGCTTCTCTGTAAGGCCTGACTCAGACAGGGATGACCTCACCGCTCAATGGCTGGTTGTGTGTTTTTGTGTCAGCAGGGTTGTGTGTAGGTGTGTACATGCCTGTGTGTGTATGTTTATTGCTGGCAAAAAAGACATGCAATGGATAAAAAAAAAAAAAGCAGGAGGTTTGATTACTTCAATGCAAAGAACCATCTCAAGTGCTTCATGCTCGATCATGATCCAGAATTATTAAAAGCTGAGTTGACATTTATTCAAATAATGCTTTCTTGACGCAGGTTAAAAGAAGATTATCGTAAACAGCAGAAAGTACCAATACTGGTACTATAGCGATACCAGTGCTCTTTTTTTTAGCGATGTTTAGTAGTAGTAGTCGCAGCAGTGGTGGTGCTAGTAAGACTACATGAAGCTAAAACTGAACTTAAGTCTGGAAAGCTTGTTTAGTCGTGTAATTTAACTTCTGTAATGGTGTCCCTCAAATACTGTGGGGTGCTGTAGGATTCTGGCTTGTGACATTCAAATGTGTAGCTGATCATTTGCATAATTCCCCATGATGCATTGCTGAGAGTTTGAATGAGCTTTTTTAGGTCCCAAAATGCAAATTTTGTTTGTAATGCGATATGCTCGTTCAGAACACGGTGGTTCATGGTGGCAATTCTAATTTTTGTGCTGGTTTATCGTTACACATTGAATGAGGTGGCTAGTATATTTCTTCACTACAGCTGTATCACTCTGTAATACTTTGGAAAGTACTTCCTCTCCACTGCATCCAAATGTAAAGTAAATTTGGATGCAGTGGAACACACGGCATATACGTGATATTGTGGAAATGGGACTGAAATGCAAAAATTGGATCAGACTACAGATTGGTGTCATGAGTCCTGTACCCGATAAATACGTTACGTCAGTGTTGATCTCCTATACCAATATTGGATAGGATTGGTCCCATCTCTACATGCGATGGATTAAAAAAAGCAAGATGTTTGATTTCCTCCCACCAAAGCGCCATCTCTAGGGCTTTGTGCTTGATCACGATCCAGACTTATTAAAGGATGAGTTGACATTTATTCAAATATTGCCTTCTTGTTTTGCGGGTTAAAAGAGATCAATCGAAGTGAGATTATCGTAGATGGCGTTTAACACCCTCAGGGGATCTTGTGAGCTCACATCATCTGTCTGCATCATGAAGAATCCACGCTCTTCCTCCCTTCCCTTCCCACTCCATCCCTCCTACCTCCTCTCTGAGCCTCTCCTCTCCTCCGTCAGGCTCTGTGGCATCTCCGTCTATGCTCTCTCCAGCCTCATGAGGACGGACAAATGCAAGAATAGTCATTTTTTTGCCCCCCTTCTCTCTCTCTCTCTCTCTCCGTTGGCTCTTGTATGATTCCCTTGAGAAGTACACACTCTAACTGTGCGTGCATCATGTGTGTGTTCACATGGCTGCGGTGCACCGTGCTGAGGGCCTCCTTGTGTGAGTAATGGCAGCTGCAGAGAGAGTGAGATGGAGAGTGAATGGGGTGACTTTTGAGTGTTTCCCACTGAGGACATGGCACTTTAAGTCGCTTGTGACCATGCATACACTATGCATGTTAACACGTGGGCAAACACACTGTACAGAATATATACACAAAGATTTGTTTTTGGTATCATCTATAGATTAATTTTCACCCAATACACATTCTTGTCACAATTCTTTAAGGGATTCTCAAAATCAGTTTGTCTTTTGGCTGCTCCCGTTAGGGGTCACCACAGCAGACTGGGCCCAACCCTACCCACCCAACCTTATACAGATCTACATATTTGATTTTTTACGCTAGATGCCCTTCCTGACGCAGCCCTCCCCGTTTATCTGGGCTTCAGATGAGCAATTTGGGATTGCACATTGCACTGGCATCCCCAGGAAATGAGGACCCTGCAATCTGCAGACGACCCACTCTACCACCTGAGCCACAGCCGCCCTGTTTATTAATCACCAATCAAATATCGATACCAGTATTGGTCTCAACAATGCAGTATTGATAAGGCTTTCATTAATGCCATGATTATGATTCAAAAAGCTTAAGAAATTCAGAAACAGTTCTGCAAATTGATTAATCAATGATCTAGCTGCTTTGTGCGACCGTAGACACAGAGTTGTTTTGAGCTAAATGCTAACATAATCACAATGATGATGCTAACATGCTGATTTTTTTAGCAGGTATAATGTTTGCTATGTTTACCATTTTAGTTTAGCATGTTAGCATCTACTGTACTCATTCATACCCTCACTTGCCCATTCAAACCTTAAAACGTTCTACATCTTTCAAACATCGTGACATTTTTCCAAGTATTCATACTTCTTCAAGTGCTTCTTCACACAAATTAAAGCCAGCAACAAGGGTTAGGTCCAGGCAACTGTTCGAGCAACGTAGTTTATAGTATGATGTGCATCATTCATCTTTTTCACAAAAAGCCAGCAATTCAGTTTCACATCAGCTTTTCAGCATCTAGCATTCACACAGCAATTACAAATTTTCTGTCAAACCGTTGATGCTGAGATATTTCACAGGATAAGCGAGCACTTTGACCTGCTGGTGGTACTACATGAAACGTCAGAGAATCAGTTTAGTCAGTAGGCTTCTGGCAGGTTTCATTAGTTGGTTATATAAGTTGCAAAAAACAATTGATGTAGATTTGTACCATGTTTTTCATGATACTGTGCTACAGTCTAATGTCTGAACTGCTGCAAAATAGAAAAAAAAAAAAAGACACAGACATGTTAAGGCAGAAAAGCTTTTTTGTGAATCTTGTTGAGTCATTGGCAGGTTTGCCAGTGTAAAACAGAGACAGATGGACTTCTACAACTGGACATTAATTGTACTGTATTTAGTTTGTTGTGTGGATTTAACTGAATAATTCCTTATCTTGGAGTTGAACCAGCAGGCCGTCTTTGAGAAACAAATATGTTGTGGGAGTGACAGAGAATAAAGGAACTAGTTTATTGTGGTAGATTTGTGGCTGTAAAGTGTTCTGCTAATTTTAGAATAAGGGACACGCCAGCAGTACTGCTGACTTTATTCATACTAGTCAAATTGTTATGATGTGATGAATTAATACTAAGATAATGTTGGATATGTCACAAGGTATACAAGGTGTAAATACAACATCAAAATCATAAGTTACCATATATTTGATGATTGAATGATTTTATTTATTTTCAGCATATTGTGAGTCACTATACTGTGCCACATATGTACTGCACATTAAAATAGTATTAGTAGTAATATTAATAGTGAACTGTGAACTAGTGTACAACTTTTTTTAGACAACTTTTGTAAGGAAAATTTTGCACTTTTCATGTGGATGTCCACTCAGTATTGATAGTAAATGTAGGCAATTGAAGCAATAAATTGTGTGTGCTATATTGATCTAGAAAGCTGAGTTCTCCTGCTGCAAAATCTGTTCTCTTTGCATCCTGTGATGTCACTTGGTGCAGGAAGAACTACAGGCTAAGGGCCAGGGGGTGAGCTAGATGAGTATTTTGTTACCTAACGCTGTATTTTGGGCATCAAAGTAATAGCGATAGACTAGGTTTGTGACAACACTGCAAGATGGGTGTGAGCCTCAGAAGCTCGTGTGCAATGCATCCTGGTACATGTAGGCACTGTCAGCAGTCCTGTTAGCAGGAGACTCTGTTTACTTGGACAATATTGCAGACACTGAGGAATTTACTGCTTAAATTGACTACGTTATCATCAACACTGACTGAACATCAAAAGTGCCGAATTTTCCCTTGAAGCAATTTCTATTCTGTATTTATGAACAATATTTTCCAGAAATTATAGAGCCAATAATTATTTGCTCAATCAGAAATGTAACATTTTAACATTTAACAGATTAATATGCAGTGAAGATAAACAAAATTTGCATGCATATGATTATTAACGTGGATGTTGATTAATTTTCATTCACTCTCTATTAATGGACTAGGGGTAGAGCGATATGCACTTTTCCAGGCAGGACAACATCTCAGAAAATATCAGATTACACAATTATTGTAATTACTATTATCAGTGACAAAGGCTGAATGGAATGAAAAACAGAAGGTTTTATTGGTTGCGCAAACACTTTGTTATAATTGCACAAAATGTTATGTCCCGACAGACATGAAACTTAAAGCCATTTGTAATGGAAGTATGTGTCAAAAGAATGTTAGTAAGAAGAGTCTTAGTCGACCATTTTTTTCATTTATTTGTTAGTTGCAGAGAAAAAAAGCACCACAAACTACATCGGTTAGGACTGGGGAATTGTTTCGACACGGGCCTTTCCTCTGTTAACACTGTAGCCACTGACGCACCGCTGCTAACTGTGCTGTAACTTGTAAGCTCACTAAGCGCTCCTATTAGACTTGGACACAGCCTCCGAGACTGATGGAGACTGGGTTGACAACTGGGAATGCAGGACTGAGGTGGTTAAGCGTCACAGTGGCTCCGACCAGGACTCTGACTCCAGGGACGATGAATACATGGCGGGTTCAGATGGGGACAGGAGGCATAAAACAGTTGAGGGATTGCTAACTTAGCAAGTATGTGTCATCCATCATGTTTATGAGTCCGCAATTATTTGTTTTTGTGAAGTTATTCCCAAAATATTCAGCCTCCTGCTGGTTGTTCCGACACATTCAGGGGTTATTATCATTTTTTGCTGTTAGCATTAAACAAGTGGCTTGCTTCATGCCCCAAAAATAAATATTTAAATAATTCAGTTAATCTTATAAACGTGCAATGACTAATGACTGCAAGTCAGCTATGAATGATAATGGCATGATAACTGTCAATTTTCATATGACGGTCTACTGCTGCAGCCCAGACTTAATGGACTAACTCATTTTTCGTTACCAATTAACTAACTTGTACTCTGTAAGTATTTTTTTTTATACACTGACTTATCTTTAATTTCCACCAATCAGGTTATTTCTGCCTTCAGTGCAAAACCCCTAATCTGCATTTTCATCTTCTTCTCTTCCTCTGTCTCATTTTCTGACACTCTCTTCTCACTACACTCTGTCACCATCTCTGACACACTGCGCCTCTGACTTTGACAACTTCATTTACATGGACAGAATCAAAGTCTACGTGTGATACAGTGACTCAAATGTACCTTTGCTGAACACCCACGGATGCTGCTGCCGCCACTGCTGCTGAATCACATTGCAGAGAGAGAGAAGAAAACCTCTCTTTTTCTTCTCTTTTTTTGCCACGTTCTGTCTGACTGCTGATGAGACTGTTAGTTTTTCTAGCGCTGCAGTCGAAATGTGTGTTTAGTCATGTGCTCGTGCCGGCAATTAGCAGCATATGGTCTGTTTAGAGATGCTGTGTGTGCATGCGTGTTTGTACGTTTCCCTTTAAAGTATAAAATATTGCATGGGCATACAAATCTGAGTGAGTTTTTTTTCCGTGTGTGCGTATTTTGGAGTCTGGTGATGCAACTAACCTGATAACTACCTCGGCTCAGTTCTGATCAGATCTCAGGCGGTCTGTTTCCTGTCAGTAGGCTAAATAGGATTTCCCCAAAATCATATTTTGCTGCCCTGCTCTCCTCCTTTACGAGCAGGGACACACTCCGCCAGAGTCCCCTGTAATATTTGCTTCATTTACTTTGCTCCTATTACCTCTTAACAGCGCCAGCATCAGCACTTTCAGTATTTATAGCCTGAACCTTGAGCTGCTGTTCTCTTTGTTGCAGCGCTTTTATGACAAGATTTTCTCACCCCTCCTCCTTTATCTCTCCTCTCTGTCCACCACCGTTCTCTCTATCATCATCCTCCTGCACTGCTTTGCCCGATTTCATTTCCTCTCCCTTCTCTCATTCTCCCCCAAAACACCCCCCCCCCCCCACCCCTTGCTCGTTCTTCCTACGTCATTCCTCTTTCATTCTCTCCTTCCCTTTCTTTCTTTCTTTCTCTCCTGCAGAGCCGGACTGGGCGTCGCTGACTTTGGGTGTGTTTGTTTGCCAGGCCTGCTCGCTCCTTCACCGGAGCATCCCGCACATCAGCCGGGTCAAGTCTGTCCAGGACACGTGGGATGCCAGTGACGTGGAGGTAGGGCAGTAATAGCAAATGTACATCATACTTGCATCATAAAATCCCTGCTTAAATATTTCAAAAACATGAACGCATTCGAAATGAAACAGCGTTTTCCCTTCTCTCTGGACTGGTGACATTTGATATTTGACTGGTTTCACATTCCCATAAATAAATGCCTCTAGCTCGTTAGCATAATCACTGGCACTAAATTGCCATACAAGGCTACCTCTTCAGCTCTGTTTGTGGGCAAGTTTCATTCACTAAAATGTTACCAAAGAGCAGAGGCTGGACCGAGTCATTGTTTTGCAAGTCGTCAAGTCTTTGCACTCAAGTCCCAAGTCCTAAACTTTGAGTTTCAAGTCCCAACAACTCATAATGCAACAGTGAGTTTCCAGCCTCATTGATTACACAGTTATTTAGCTCTTAAGCTAACATTAGCTAAGCTTTATATCTCAATTTGTATACTTCTGTTCATGTAGTACACTTTGCACGCCATGTATTCACTTCATAGTGCACGAACTTCAACAGGGTAGCACTGTCTCAAATCGAGGGCGGCCGTTGTGCCCTTACCAGAAAAGCCGATTGCAGCTTCTTCTTCTTTGTGGGCAAACTGGAGCCAGGAGAAGCTTCATTGCCACCCACCAAAACATCGCCTGACTTGTTTATTCATTTGTGTTTAATTTCACTTCATTCAGCATGGATGTTCTTTTAATTTTATTTGCTTTTGTTTGCCTTCTCTTTCTCAGGAGGTTAAAAATGTGCCATAATATCTATTGGTGGCTTCAATCCGACAAAAGTTTAGTGGTACTTGTTTATAAAAATATGCATGACTTATGTGTGTATATCTGGGCTGCATGTGTGGCTGCTTCCTCGGCCGCCGGGGCTGCCATGTTCACAAGTTTGGTGGCCCTGCCTCTTCCGCTACATAGACAAGATGGTGACTGTTTAGATCGAGGAATGTCCAGCGTTCCATGCTCAACTTTTTGGCCATTTTGAATACAACATTTGGGAAGTACGCGAAATGAGGCACAGCATTTGTTAACATTGGCCTCGACTTACTGCTCTTTGTTCATCTTCAAACATCAGACAAAGTTGGAAGTTGTTGCATGTCCGTCTGTAATTTTTTGATCCACATGTTTTGCATACTGCAATTCGTTTTGCAGTAAAAACACATTGTTTTTGTATGCAAATATAATTATCCATGGTATCATTTTTTCCAACTGAAGCTCTGTAACAAAAAGTTAGTTCTTAATGGATCTCTCCTGCAAGTGGTCAGTTAGCTGTGAATGAACAGTGTTAACATTAGCCACTTCAGGAAATTAAGAGAATTTTTTTTTTTTAATTACATACTTTTTAATTTTTGGCCTTAGTGGGATTGTATCCAGAATTTTTAAGTCAAAAGGCTCATGTCTCAAATGAAGTCACGAGTCATTGATGTTTTGCTAGTCTTCTGTTATTCTGAGTTCTGAGTCATCAGCTTTTTGACTCCGGTCTTTGAGTCCAAGTCATTTGACCTGAATCCGCACCTTTGCCTAGGAATAAAACATTCCCACGCCACTGAGCTGTGCATCCTGCTGTCACAAAATTAGCAGACAACAGCAGAGCTGATTGAGCGGTGTTAGTAATTGTATGCAGGGATCCAAAACATTTACAAAATATGTACAGTAGGCCTACAGCTGCAAATGATGTGTCATCAGAGCTGTGCTGTGACAGAAATGAAGAAGCAATGGACTGATATGACTTTAGATAAGGATCACCCTTTCATCTCACTCAATGAGTAGACCTTTTTCACGGCAGCCATATTGGTATGAAATAGTAGGGTAAACATAGCTGTTACCAATGATTCTAATTAAGGTCCTGCTATTGGCCGCTGTTTCATGTCAAAATGGCTGCTGTGAAAAGGTCTATAGTTTGACATTTGGGGAACCTCACCTCAAAGCACACTTTCCTTCTGAAGATTAGATGAGAAGCTTGATACCACCCTCATATCTGTGTGGTAAATACAAAGCTACAGCCAGAAACTGGTTCACTTAGCTTAGCACCTCTAACGCTCACTAATTAACACTTTACGTCTTGTTTGTTTAGTCTGTACAAAAAAACAAAGTGTAAAAACAACATGTGGTTTGATAAGGGTTTATGTGCCAGACTGTTTCTTGGGTGAGACAAGTTGCCAGGCAACCAGCAGAGACTAAAACTTTTTTAGTTTCCTTGCGAGACTCCAGGAAGTTACCGGTATTGATGTTCATCATTTAACTGTTTGCAAGAAAGCAAATTATTTAGCAAAATATTCAGCTTTAACTCCTTTAAGAAATAATCAATTTTCTTTCATGAGGCCAAATATAAAGACAAACTGTGTCCAAATTTATATGTCTGTGTACTACAAATCCCAGCACGTTCAATATAAGCATGCTTATTTAGTTTATGAATGGCTTGAATGTGCATTCAATACAGACAAAAAATATTAAGCATGGAGCCCATGGTAACTACAGATTGTAAAATGGTACCATTATGTTTTTGTTGCTATGGGAACCATCAAGTCAGGGGACATTTTCTTCACAACATGTCAGAAAATAAAGCAGAATGAGGAAACATGTCACTAAAAAAAGGCAAAGTGCAGCTTTGAAAAAAAACCAAAAAAAAAACCTGAAGCAGCTCTGCTTGCTGACACATGCTGTAGGTGCAGATCTCATTAACTCAAACTGCTGGCTGCTGTTTATTTTCTGCACTGTACTTGTAGGTCAGTGATGGGGAACTGGAGAATAGGTTACAGCAAGGATCAGAGTTTTATCTAGTTTAATATGGCCAATATCATCATATATCATAAATAAGTCTCTGTTTAGGCTCAGCTTTTGAACTGTTCACACCTGAACCCCTTATTTTACCTATAAAGATCAACAAATAGACTGTATTTTTTATTATGTATGGGGGGGGCATATCTTTCGATTTAGGGAAAGATATGGCTTGTCTTTGCCATGTGGGTTAGGGTGCCAGTGTGGCTATTTACACCCTAGGTGCAAATAACCACATTGGCTACTCCAACCTGAGTGCAAATAGCCACTTTGTTATTCCAGCCCGGGTTTAAATAGCATCTGCCAAAATGAAAATGCTTTAACTGGCTGTGATGGAAGCATCTCAAGACATCTTAAGTCCTCTAGCAGCACGATGAATTGTTCCCTGCTTAACAACATTGATCTTGAGCTGACCCTGACCTCTGACCTCCCTTTGGGAGGAGAGAATTTCCGCGCAAGGATCAATAACGGATCATTCCATTAGTAGGACTGTTTACACTTTCCCTCCTGTGTGTAAAAAAGAAGCTGAGCTGTCGGGGGACTCGCAAACATGCCCCCGAACAGAAATATGTCAGCAAGAAATATGAGTTGTGTCCAAATCTGTACACACGCAGAAATATTTTTGAGGTCCCCCTGTGTAA
The DNA here is from genome assembly GCA_027495735.1 of Lutjanus campechanus. Taxonomy (NCBI): domain Eukaryota; kingdom Metazoa; phylum Chordata; class Actinopteri; order Lutjaniformes; family Lutjanidae; genus Lutjanus; species Lutjanus campechanus. The sequence continues at coordinate 519 of JAJHUR010112608.1, read as the reverse complement.
AACTAGTCAAAAAGGTAAGAGGTCTGCCTGTTATTACACTGTCGTAACCATGTCATGACACCTCTGAAAGAGACATGAAAGAGTGTGTATGAATGTTTATGACTGTAATTGTCATTTGGTCAATTATGTCATTTTTAATGCTGTTCGACAGCTTGACACTGACCAAGACAAAAAAGTCTTTGTCTTGACAGTTTGACATGATCAAACTTAAAGAAGCTGTTTAGCTTAATGTTTTAACATTAAAACTGTCATATTTGGTTGGTTGTGACACGTTCACAACACCATTATTATGATTTTTTTTTTTTTTAACACTGTCATGCGCTTGTAATGTAATGGTGTCATGAGTAATTTCCTGGACTTCAAGTGGCACCATTTGGACTTGTCATAAAGATGTCTCAATGACATCTTCATGACAAGTCCAAAATATACCACGTTAGTTAAAGTCAAGGTGAATATTCATGACACCATTGACCAAATGACACTTAATGACAGTCACAAACATTGATAAAGACTCCTACA
>JAJHUR010112604.1:2104-18011 GCA_027495735.1 Lutjanus campechanus | reverse complement strand
GAGAGCTTGTGGAGACAGTTACAAGGCTGTCTGTTCAGAAAGAAGTCGGGTCAAAAAAGAAGAAACCTTCATCATGTCTGAAGTGAGCAAAGCTCAGTGCAGACTGGCTCCTGCTAAGGGGAGGTGATGTTAATAGTTTATATGATGCATGTAATGTTAAGTGTAACATGCTGCTGAATATTTCAGTTGTTTGGTGTTCTGTTCTGTGCTCACAAGTTATTTCTATCTTACTTTATTTCCACTCTGTGTTTTCTTCCTCATCTGACTGTGACACCTCAAATGTGGTATTCTGTGCCCCAGATTTCCCAATGGGAACACTTACAGTGCAGTTAGTTACTATTAATACTACACTATGTTTCTAAAATTAATCCCTTAGAAAGACAAGAAAAAATGTTGTTTTTTTTTCTTAAAAAGATCAGTAGCGCTGATAAAATATACGTTTATGGACTGGAATGTGAAATATACAAAATATTCTCAATTCATGAGGATGATGGGCTTGTGATACTTAAAATATATATATTTTATTTTATTTTACTTTCTTGTAATGTTGGTGATCTACAGTAAGAATGTTGTAGGAGAATATAATCACGGTGTCAACTTATCTACAGATTATTAATTAAATTTAGAGTAGAATAGGATGAAATATAAAACAAATTAAAATAAAAAAAACTATACATAGTTATTTGCATACATGCACATACACATATACACGAAGGAAATAATTCTGTTTTGCATTTTTAAAAATTAATTTGCGTCTTGCTGAATAAGAACAGCAGCAACAAGATGGTGATGATAATAAGGTCAACATGGTCACATTAAAAGTTTCACATCCGGGACACAATGGGCCTCATGCAAAAATATTTTTGTATTCTCATCTTTTAAAAAAAAATTTCATACAAAGGGCTCATACGAACATGCAATGTCAGATTCAGCAAATGCTTGTTGCTTCAGATAACTGTGTAAATGATCTGCCTGTGCATATCTGAGTGCACGTGCATGAGACTTGTAAATTAGCGTAATTAACTCCCCAATAATACCATGTACGGCTGCACTCCCTGACCCATATGTCAGGACGTGTTCTTTAATTCAAATGGCATTAAAGAGTAAAAAGAAGAACTTTACGAGTTTGGAGTTTGAAGTCCTGCTTTCAGAGATCCATAAAGGAAAATCTGTCATTTTAACAGCGTCAGCAGCGGAATTAAGGGACCTGCTGAAGATAAGAAACGGGAAAAATGAGCGCTGTTAATGCTGCGTTACCTGAGGGTCGCAGTGTCACTAACATAAAGAAGAAATGGTTCAATATGAAAATGGCTTCAAAGAAGAAGAAGAAGAAGAAAAAAAACGACTCGCCACAGCAAGTTGATGATGACTGCAACAGGAGAAGAGGGTCAAGGGAAAGTTTCTATCACAGAGACAAGAGGACAGAATAAGTGAGGATGTTCACATGGACAGCGACTTCATAAACCTGCATGTGAAGATGTACAGCCAATACGCCTGACAGCAGTAATACATCATTACATTAATACACTACAATTTGCAATGCAGTCAAACATAATTATAAAGTTTAATTTACTTTGTAAACTCAAAATGTCTTTAAGCTAATGAAATATGTAGCCATTAGTGAGAAACTTCAGTTTGAATCACAGCAGACTAACAGCACATGACCCCTCCAACAGGTCTGGACCACAAGGAAATTATCTGAAAGAAAATTACAAATATGAGAAAACTGGTAAATGCAACAAGTTCTCCTAAATCACTTGTACACACCACGTAAGAACAAATCTGTCCGTACAAATGGTTCTTGCATGAGGTACAGTCATCCATCAAGTGCAACACCGTGATCCGGGATCTTGTGGTGGTGCAGGTCTCTGAAATAGTCTTCTGGTTTCCCGTTGTTTTGGCCAGGCTGCGTCCCATTTTCTTTGTTTTTATTTTCCTGACCAGACATTAGCCAGGAGCAGCTTTAAGTCCGAGCTGGGTTGGAATGGCTCTTATTCCCGCTCACCTCCATTCCTCCTGGGGTGGTCCGCGGGGCTGCATCCAGCGAATCTGACTGCATGGTGGAGAGTTGCATTGTTGATTGTCTCAAGGTCTGCTGCTCTGAAATACAAACCCCACACTTCCTTGTTGCACTGAGTGTATTTCTGTCACAGATAACAACCGTTTAAGCACTACAACCCCAAAAATAAGGGATTATTAGAGAAAAATAGCAAGGTGTGAAGGAGCTACCAGCTGCTGCAAGTCACTCATCAACTCAAAGAAAAAGTTTGACATTTTGAGAAATATTCTTAATCGCAGATTGATATCACTCTCATGTCTGTACACTATAGTGAATATGAGGCTACTACCAGCAGCTGGCTAACTTAGCTTGGCACAAAGATCTTACAGTCAGTTCATTATCATGGCCCCTAGTGAAAAAAATGCTTCACTGGGTAGAAATTTAATATTATTTTGTCTTTAAATCAGAAAAGAGCAACAACATCACAGTGCAGTAACAGTTCTGCCTTCATTTTCTGCTATGAAAATGCTGCCAACATTCAAGAACTCATCTCATTTAAACAGACATTTACGGGTAAGAAAAACTGCTAACGTTAGATAAACTGTCAATGTTAGCTACACAGACCAAATGCTCATAGTAGCTACACAGATCAACCACAAATATTAGCTACACAGAAATCCAATTAGCTAGCAAACCTGTGACTACCACCACTGACATATTTTAGGGACTGATGATGCTGGTGACCACGATGGTGTGTGGGTGAAAACAGAAGCCCAACAATAAGTTTCTGTTAGTTTGCTTTAAGTTTGTGACAAGTGAATAGTTACTTGACAAAGAACTTTTAAAAGTGCGTAATTATCAGTAGCTATAACTAAAAACTTGCATTTGCACCTAACAAATATCTGGACAAACAATAAAGCTACAACAAAAATAAAACATTATATTGGTCTAAACAGTTTCAGCATATTGGGGTATTTAGGTAATCCAAAAGTAATCAGTAATCAGTTACTGTATCAGAACACATTTTCAAAGTAAACCTTCCAACCCTGATCAGTTGTTGTGACTGGTGCAGAACATCGTCACAGCTTTTAAAACTGGACAGAAATAGAGCAGATAAAACCAGCCGGACAACAGCAGCAGCCCATACACATCACACCGCAAAAATTCACCCTCCATATTTAATAAGCTTGTGTGCATTCAGGTGGCATGCTGGGGTGCAGACACATCTGCAGAGGAGGTATGGTGGGTCTTCAGCATTATGTTGGACCACTTCACCAAGAACCAGTTACTGCACAGACTGCTGGGTAGTTTGAACAACTGGATAAGATCTCTGCGGTGGAAGAGGAAAAACAGGCAGTGAGTTCTGCATCCTCTTCACCATTATAATGATGCTCTGCCTCCCAACATGGCGGCTGTGAGGCGGCGAGAAGCAGAATAAAAAACATCTATTAGGCTAGTAATTGCTGCACGATTAGCAGACGTGCTGTTTGGCATGGCTTTAGGTTTTTCTGCAGAGTTTGGAAGAAATACACCTACTGGTGCCTCCTGATACAATAGAGCTGCCTGGGCGGCCATACATCCTGCATGTCTTACTCCCTTTTCCCCTCTCTTTCTCTCTCTCTCCACCCACCCCCGTGGGTCTCTCCCTCTATCAATCCTTCCCCCTCCTCTGCCTGTCTGGACTGGGACCAGCTGGCTTCATTAGGGGCCTCCTCCATTCCACATTGCCTGGTTTTGTCTGTTGCACATTTTTCGACTGTTTTATCTTAAGCGCTGTCCATCCCTGGACCCTCATACATATTTTCTTGGCATTTCTGCAGCCACACAACTGGCTTCTAATGAAACAATCCATGTGTCCATTGTACAGCTTTTCTTTTTTTAATTAATCTTTGTGTCTGCCACCTCTTTTTTCGTTTTTTTGGATCCTCATTGTTTGCAATCACCGGGAGTGAATGAATTTTAATGGTTTGAGAGAGCTGTTGTTGGATTTCCAGGCAGCAGTTTGAAAGTATATCCAAAGTCAAAAACTACCTGTGCAATTTTTTAACTTTTATGTCATTTATCATCAAAGGGTAGAGTTAAAATTCATCACAACAGGCCTCATTCACCGGCCACTCTTAAGAAGAAACTTCTTTGTAAAACCCACTTGTGCTGTTTTCACAAAGATTCTGGCATTCACCAACGTTTTCTTATTTGAAAAGCACACTTACACACTTTAGGTCATGCATTCTTTTCAATTCCACAGTTGTATTACAACATAGAATGTAAATTACAAACATATTTTTAAAATACTAATCAAAGAGAAAGAGAGGAGAAATGTCACTCTAAAAAAAATCAAACAAGTTTCAGTGCATATCTTTAGTGTTTTTGAAAATGTGAAATTAATTTCTGGGGTTGTCCAGGATGGCATCTGAGCTCAGACGTGGGGCGGTTGAGGGTGCAAGGCTCAGTGGGAGTTCATCTGTGAATAAAGGATAAAAATAGAACCATTTCAGTGACTTTCCTGGGGTTTAAAATTATGCAATGTTAATGTCTGGTCTACACTGCAAAAGCAAATGTTTAAATTTTGAATACAACCTAACAAACTAAGTACAAGGACAAGTTGAAGAAGAGACCAGTTATTAATTAAAATAATCACCTGCCTTTAGGTTTTACACACTGGTGTTTAAATGTGTCACATGTTTCATGTTTTTTTTAATCTAAATGTATTAATTCTGAAAAAAAAAAGACTGCTTACCTTCTGACCACCGTCTTTAGATTCTCATTTGGGAAGTCTTTGACTTCTCTCTCAACTTCTGTGTGTGATTTCTGTGTGTGCACATGGTCCTGCTGTTCATGTCCTGCATGGAGATTGGTGGGGCGTTTTTACCCCTGCTAATTAGGAACAACTGGCAGCTATGAGGACAGTGGCATTTAGCATTAAAGGAACGTAGATAAATCTGCAGTTTAAGAACACATTCATGATTCTGACTATGACTTGTCTTAGGATTTTTCTTAAGAACACGTTTAAGTTAAAAAAAAAACTTACAAAGATGTTGCTGATTGAGTCCCATTGTTATGCTTATTCCAAAAACTAATATAAGCTGTTTATAATGACCTTCTTTATCTGTTAACTTTTTAAAGTTCTCTCTAAATCCGCATGAAGTCTCTTTAAAGCTCCCATTCTAACCGAGAAGTCAAACAGTATTTTCTGCCACTGTGTTTCTGTTTGATTGAGCTCTCTTGTTGGATGACATCCTTCCTTGATAGATACACCAGTGACTTACTCACCCTGCTTTTTCCAGTTTGTCATTATTTGGTTTGGAGGGATAACAGTACTGGTGACTAGACTGCAGATGGTTCTGTTGATTGTTTCTTGATAGGGTAAAGTTGATAGGCAGATGGCACGGGGGAAAAAACGATGTCTTCAATGGGCAGAAAGCAACGCGGGCTAAGAAGTCTTCACCGTATAAGCCGATAGTATAATTTCACAGCGTTTCTTGTAAAACTCTAGCTGACAAAGTAAAACCAAAAGAACTAAAGAGAACTTGGATGCACTCTTGCCCTTAGGCCCTAAACACAGACTTCTCCTCATACATTATTACTGACATGCTGATGGTCTTTTGACATCATGAAATCTGGACATTTATTTGCACTTAGATGCAGCATGTGAGGTGAATTTATGGATCCCACCAGGGTAATAGGCAGAAATCCTGTGATTGGCCCGCAAGGGCAGACGGTTATGTTTAGGTTTAGCCTTTTGAGAATTAATATGGTTCTGTTTTAGGTCAGTCCTCACCGCAAATTTTATTTTGAAGGGTCAATATCATGTTGAGACCAGCACCTTGATCCTATTAATACACATAAAGATCCACACTGTCACACACAAGTCAGGAACACAGCTTCTGATTGGATGAGAGACTCAACCCAAGGTTTCTTGGGTGACAAATAACGATTTATTTCACCACGTCTCCTTAAAAGACACTGCAGTTCGGTTGGATTTCAAAACTGGAGCATATGTTGTAAAGGTGCGATGCTAGAGGAAGCAACTCACTTGCACGATGCACACAATGCCCTATTACCTGCAAGGAGGTACACTACGCTATGCTATGCTTCTGACATGCATGCTACTGTTTTCATGTTTCAGTAAAGTCCAATAAAATTAAATTATTGAGGCAGTCAGTCAGTCAGAGAATTATCACCTGATTCTGCTAACCCCTCCCCTCAGCTCCATATTTTGATATTTTTGAGAGGAGTTGTTGGAAAGCAAAACAGAGTTAAAAGGAGAGGGAATGTGGACATCAGCCCATTCTACAGCAGCTTGGTCAGCGCCCCTGTGCTTCAAATTATGACGCTGCAGTGTCTTTGCTAGAGGCGCCCCCTCTAGTGTTATGTTTTAATGTGCCGCCGAAGTCGGGTAACGTAGAATAAAGAGTGAGAAAGTTCACGTATGGAGGAGGCGGGATGGATGAGTGAGGTCAAACAAACGCTGGACTTTCACCCAGGAGGCCGCGGTGGAAAGCGTACACGGTCGAGAATCTAAAACTGACGATAGAGGCATTCTTACAGTGTCATAGTTTGAAGCGTAATGCCAATGACCAATGAACATGTTGTGGACATCTAACTGGCAGGTGGCAAGAAAAATGTCTCCTAATAAACGCTGGATGTGCAAATACCAACTGTTATGCTATAACAAGTTTACCATGTGAACTTTAAAGGTGATAATATGTCAGTGTTGTGTTTGCAGCTTGTTTCTGCTGCCCCCAAGTGGCCAGAAAATGTGTTGTTGCAGGTTTAGAGTAAGATGGGGAGTTTAGGTATGAAGCTGGAAAAGGTTATATTTGGATATAGAGCTCATTATTTCAGTTTTGAGTTGAAAGTTAGTGGAATGTTTTCCCAACAAGCTCTCAAAACTAAACATTTTCTAATCTTCAGGAAGACATAATTTGTCTGTTGAAGCATAAATCTGATTTATGATGTGACAACGCTGGGTACCATTGTCGTGTTTAAACCAGCATTAAATGCTCGTAGGAACGGGAAGTGAACATCTGTCTGTCTGAGATGTTAGTCTGATATTTTCTTGATTCATCCAACCACCCTGACCTCCTCCATCTGTGGATTTGTGGCTGTGTAACAGTCACACTATGTTCCCAACAAGAGCCATAACTCTAACAGCCGCTAGAGGTCTTGAAGTTAAAGTTATCGGATGTTAACTGTAACGACTGTTCAATTAAGAAAATCTTTAATTTATAAATAGAGATGATTGGTGAATGACAAGATCCATAAGGACAATAACGATCTGCTTTCTGATCTAAAGTATATATTATTATTTTCTCTTTTTAATACTATAAACATGAAATTCAAATTGAAATGCAAAAATGTCTCACAACCTTGAGTCCAATAAAAAACAAGTGACAACACATATCAAGTGTTTTATTAAAGCTAAATGACGATGGTTTTAACAGCACTGCAAAAGCAAACGTGCAACGGTTGTTTGGTGATTACCAGAACAAACATCTCCGTATCTAACAGTTCTGTCAGGTTAAACAACCTGAATATCACATTTAAAATAAGATTTATCTTCTAATAGCTTATAAAACAATGGGCAGAGCTTTCTCTCTGGATCTGTTTTTTGTTTGTGTTGCTTCTTGCATGAGGCTGCCTGGTGGAAAGATTTAATCTGATGCTTTATTTATGGTGTGTCATTATTTATTTATTTGATTATTTTGTAAATTATTTATCTATTGAATTATTAATTCTTCTTCATGACTTTTCCTTACATTATTCATGACTTAATTTGAGATTATTGCATCAAGATGCCGCATTGTTGCAGTGTTGGGTCGCATTTTCACATCAAGTCAGACAAGGATATTAAATCTACCTCTCGGGCTATTTTTCGTTGAAGTGAAAGAAGTAGAAAAATGATCCTGAAAGCTCGCTATTAACATACAAACTATCGTCATGCCAGAAAGAGGAGGAATGATTAGTCTCATGACAAACACTGAATCACCCTTTGATTGATCGTCTTGAGACGAGAGCTGTAGGAGAAACAGCATCTATTCTACAGTGAATACAGCAACTGTGGAAGATGCACATTTTTAGAGCATGTTTGCTGAACTGGAGCTGCAGCGTTCTTCCTGACCTGGGGGGCCAAATGATCAGAAAATCCACACTGGTATGCTCACTTTCAAATGCCACAAAACAGAGGTGGCAATTCAATAAAGTTTTCCCTTATTTTTTTATTTATTTATGGGTTTATAATTTAGGAGCTTGACTAGAAACTTGTAAATAAAGTTTTGTGAGTTTGAACAATAGCTGCTGGACACTGATATTCATGTAACCACCTCAGTTGGAAGAGATTGACCCAACCTGGCCTGAATTTTCAACTGAGCTGAGAGGGGTGATGTAAATCTTTGATAATTCATTCAATAGGAAAATATTAGCACCTAATAACCATGTAAACATTTAATGTAACTGCAGCTAATGTTTGGTTGTGCAGCGTGAGTTTAATGACAGGCTCACTGGGGATTTAAGATGTTCATGTTATGAGATAAAAAGGAAAAAAAAGAGACATGTCCAATTTTCTTTCAATTCATGTTGTAAGAGCATAATTATAACATTATCCCCAGCAGGGATCATGTGTGCGTGATCAACAGACCTGCATCTTGGCCAGAGCTAATCTTGCACAGATATTTTTGTGCATGTTCATGACTGTATGCTGAGGAACCTCTGTGATTCAGCATTCTTGAAAGAGCTTTTTCATTATGGCACCAAGCTGGCAACAGAGTTGGCCACAGACATTATGTTTTCAGATTATCCCATTCTTGTAAAGGCGATATCTCAAGAACACCTTGAGGGAATTTCTTTAAAACCGGCACAAATGACCACTTGAACTCAAGAATCAACTGATTAGATTTTGGTGGTCAAAGGTCAAATTGAAATCTTGTTTCAGCTAGGGAAATCATACGTGGGGGTCACGTTAATGTTGGTGGAACTTTGCTGGTTGCATCTGGCAGTTGTGGTGACATTGCAGTAGGTGCTTCACCACCTAGTTTGTGTCTGAAAATGAATCTGATTTCTAGAGTTTGTGCTCAAAACTGAAATAAACTCCTTTTCATTAGCGATGCAGATCTTAGTTATGATTTAAAACATTCTTGAGTAAACGAACGTGGGCTAAGATCAAAGATATCACAAATACGATGATTTTATCAGCAATTTATTGCTATTTATTCACACTGTTCGACCATTTGTTTCCATTCTGTTTTATGTAAATCTCTAATCTACATTCACCACAATGCTACACGTGCAGATTATATATAGACTTTATACGGCAGATTTTTAATCCACAGATAAAAACAAAGAGAAGAATGAAGTCATCTGAATACATTATGTGTAGGATTAGTAGGAATGTGGAAACTTTTCACACCTACTCTCATCTCTATTAGTTGCTTTTAATCTGAACAGTATGAAAGCGCACTGCATCCATTGCAAGTTCGTGTTGGCAAGAACGTCAGCGAAACGGCTTTTAAAATGTAAATATAAGAGTGTGTGCTGTTAAGAAAGGAAATCAATTTTCTTGCTTCTTATGTAAATGTAAATAATCAAAATGTTGGAGGCTCTGTTGCATTATCAATCAGTTCTTGAATAGCGCTGTGCATAGACACCCTGAACACTGATAACATAATCTCTGTATCAAAGAATACACATATTCTTTGGGACCTTGTACATTTTAAAAGCCCAGTGTTTTGCTGCGCGCGTTATTGACAGTTCAATTCATATCAGCCGACATCTCCTAAGCGCTTCATGCCGGATCAAGACTGCCGTGTTATCTGAATTGGAAGTGGGAAACTAAAGGAACCTGTCATGTTGCATTCAGAGGGAAGAGGTGTGTGCATCAGTGTCTGATGTATGTGCTGCAGAGATAACAGTCCCATGGTGGCATGCTGGGGCAACAGGAATATTCCTCTTCATCACTCCGGCGCTGCTACTAGTACTGTGACACAGATAATAACTGTTTATATGCAGCCCATCTCAAAGCAGCATCATCCTCTTAAAAGCTCTCAGGAAGCGATCTGTTCTCCTGCAGTACAGAGTGTCGGGTGTTAACATGTCAGATGTTGGCAAATAATGTTGTCAAATCTTTTATCTGTTCTTATCAGAGTGATCCAACAACACCACCACTACAGTATATTTATTTATATTTTTTTCCCGCATCACGTCCTCTTTCATGGATAAAATATTCATCCATAGATTCCACAGAGCAGCTCAACAATGAAGAGATTAATCCCAAAATAACATGACCGCCTCTTAAAAACACCCCAAATCATTCGGGATGATAAATCCTATTGCATCTTTGCAAAAGAACAAACAATTTAAATGTTGTCATACTGTGATTTGGAAATCTTTAACAATGAGTGGTGTTTTATAAAAGGGGTCATCTTCAGTTACATTTACTGTAGCTTGTGAACAGCTACAGTATCTAAATCATCAGGAGGATTACACATTTTTCAAAGCATAAAACTTCACCTTGCATGCATTTTTCGAGTGTCAAAGGCCTTAAAATAAAAAAAAGGGTGGGGTTAGATTGTCTTAAAACAATAGGGAAGTCCTCAAAAGTACATTAAAATGTGTCAGTGGTTTTCAAACTTTGTAAAAATTACATCAAAGTAGCAGCACACCGATTTACACCAGACGGGTCACGAAATTAAAAATGAGGTAATGAAACTGAAAAGAGTGTTGCTGTTGCAGATTTCTGATTGACTGGGTCTTGAATCCAGTCATGGTCCTTGATGCTGGACACACGTGGAAAATACCACTCAAAGATTTCTTTTAATGTCTGGAGGTGTTCAGCAAATACAGCACGACTGGCGCAGCTGACGCCATCCGGCAATGCCGAAAAACTGGGGTTCGCTTTGACAGAACGTTTTCAAAAGATTTTTTTGTAGGGTGCAGAATTTGCTAAATGAGTGCGTACAAAGTACTGATACAGTAAATTTTTAATTTTGTTTAATTGTATATTGTAATAGGGAAAGACAAAATACACAATTAAACGCATTTTAACATAAAACTGAAACACCTGTATCATGACTACAAGCTGAAATATTTCCAGTTTTGCCTAAAAAGGTGCGAGATAAGACACCACTTTATTGTCCGTTCACATTGCCATTTGTCTTGCGTCGTTAACTCCAACAATCATCGATCAAGAGAATAACATAATACAACATAAGAGAATATTTAAACATAAATGAGAACCTCTGCGACAGAGCTCAGCCTTGTGCGAGGACCACGTGCACCGTTCATGTATATGTGGGCAGTGGGAGGGTGTAATCAGTGCCTGTGATGTGGGTGCATGGAAAAGAGTTAATATGAAAATTTTCATACAGAAAACTAAATTAAACACATTTCTCAGGTCTTTAGAGGCCCTGAACCATATTAAACCCTGTGTAATTCATTAATTTAAGCCATTTTTTATAAACTATTTGCTTTTAACTAGTCTCGGTGTAGAAGTGTCAAAAGTGTTTTTTGGAGGAGGGGGTCTTTAGACTCAAGCCATGTAGGTTTGTCATTTTTGTCTGTTTCTTTGTTTGTTTTTATCAGTTTTATTTATTTATTTTTTATAGTCTTGTCCTGTAATGTGGCATCACTTTGTGTCACCATGAATTAATGTTGACACAAGAATGAGGAACTTTTGCTTATGTTATCTTACTGTCAGAGAAACATATTAAATGCAGTTTAACAAAACTCTCAGCTTAAATGTAACATGAACTCAAGCATATTTATTTCCAGGGAATTCCAAGTTTGTAAATTACACAACAGTTGTTTTTTGTTTTTTTAATACAAAATCATCAGTGTGGACAAATAAATTCATAAAGAGTTGTGAATGATTAAATATGAAATTAGTAATTATTATCATGGACACTGGAAATACTGATAAAGAGACGTAAGAATTATGAATGATTACGTGTTGAGGGAAACGTAATGTCGACCGAAATAGGTTTTCTATTAATATAATAAGGAAATGTTATTAATTAATCTACCTGTCAAGTTGCAGAAATGTTGATACTGAATTAAATGCTCACTGACTACATACTATATTTGTTTCCCACTAAAATAGGCAGTATTGCAGCTATCCAGTCACAGCTGATGTTTTTATTAATATTGAAGTGAAGTGCTGATAATTCCTTTAGCCATAAGCGTGCTTAATTGTCTAAATCTTCCTAAAATCACAATATGTCCTTACATTAACCAACATCTCTTTTAGTCTGGACCCAAACCCCTGACAACATAATTATGAAAACAATTTAGTGATATACAAACATAATTTTTTGGAGACAGGGTTGGAATTTCTTCTGACAAGACAGTTTGAAATAAGTTAACGATTCGCTCACAGTTTTTGTGAGTTTATAACTACAAAGTCCAAACCGCGCTAAATATAAATGTTGCCACGTAAACTGTGCTAAATACTCCTTGAAAAGGCTTTTAGAAAATGTAAAATTCAAGTGTAGCGCCCCCATGTGGCCAATTAAGAGCGTATTTAATAAGGGGTTTATTTCACACGTGTGTGACAAATGAACGGTGTTTCACATCTCTGCGTTTTAGCATCTTTCAGGAAATGTGCACAGGAAATAAAAAAACAACAACTCAACCCCCGTTAATAAATGCAGCTGCAGGTAGACTGATGAACGTTTCCTCGCGGGGCTCTTTATGAGTGACAGGGGACTCGGGCTCTGGGGTCCAAACACCCCTCACACCCACTTCACGTACGAGCCTGATGTGCTTTGTATGAACGCGTGTGATTTCACAAACATCTGCCTTAATGAGTCTTCCCCCACACTTCTCCCCTCAAACTTGTGATTGACTTGACTATAAAAAGTAGATGAAACTGTAAATCATGAGACGTATTGTAAAATGTACTTCTGTCTTCCCGTGCTCTGTAATGAAGCAGTCATTATGATTATTTTATAGGACTGAAGTTTTTAAAAACTACAAGAATGCATTACTCTGCATAATGAACAGATGTTGTGGCAACAAGCACATACATTATGCATAAAAAATTATTTCAATTTTGATTGTAGACGCTGATTTATTGAGACAAGTCTAGCTTACAACAGTAATGGATTTAGGATGTGCTTTTGTTGTGTTATTTCCATAATTAATAATATGGAGGCAGCACATTATATATGCTTTGTATTCATAAAGATGAGAGGGCTTGAGTTATAACAGATAAAATACTGCTTGCTGAACTTTAAAACCACACCAGATTAATTATACATAAAACTTAAACCCTTTTGAATGAAAAATAAGGAAAAAATTCCCCTAATGTCTTTCTGCTTGTTGTCTGGGGTTTGATATGCTGAAGAAAAAGAGCATAACTGATAAGATGAAATAAAATGAAGGAAAAGAGAAGATAATTAGCACGACATGATGTAGTGTACAATGACGGGAAATCACCCCTAAATACAAGGCAGCAGGCTGGTCCACACACAGTGTTTTTATGCTCCATGTTGACACATAAGGAAATATATTAAGACTGAATGGGACTAAAGTGGGAGGGCAGATGTTTCTGCTCTGTGATGGTCAGTCTCATGCTGGAGGTATAAATTTTTTTCAAATGTTCAGCTGCAAATAAAGTGGAAACACTGTTGGCATGACTTGTCCCTCTGTATTTACTATACATGTATGCTTTTATATAATAAACTTCACTTATTCTGCATTTTCATTTAAATTAACATATTTTAAATCACTATCTAACACTGAATGATTTAAGACAATGAAAAAAAACACAATATTTTTATATTTGCAGTTTTATGAACATAACATTCCTGGTGAAAAATGTTACACCAAACATTTCCTACTGCTGAAGCTTCACATTTAAAGCATTTGCAACTGGTGAAACACAAGTTGACTTTTATAATGATGTAGTCAGTGAGCTTATAGCACTTAGCCTGTCGCTATTCACCGTATCGACACGGTGGCCATTTTCCTCTGCCGCTGCTCTCAGGGTGGGAAGCTCAAATGTCGTGCAGCTCTGTTCCAGGTTTGCAAGTCATAAATGTAGGGAATGTATCGCGAGACTTTGTATATCTCGTGATATTTTCACACGTGCATCCATTAAGAGATATACGAAGCCTCGCGATACATCAACGCCATGTTTACATGCTACATGGGAGGCTACAGTTGACATTTCGGCTAAAAACATGGTGTAAATGGCGTCTTTTGCGGTTAAATTTGAATGTCGCGGCTCACGGACACTTGGATTAAACCACACGAGCAGGATGGAGAAATTTTGTGTTCTTTTTTTTTTTTACATTTTATTCGTGGTCACCATTCACTGCCATTAGCTGCAACCCTGTTTTCTGCTGAAACTCCAGGATTGTTTTGTGAACTGAAGATCTTCACCCATCCTCACATCGGCATAGAGGTGAGTACATATTGAGTGGACTATCATCTAGGGGTGGAATATTGCTTTAATGCACAACTGAAAATAGTTCCAAATAAATATTATTCGCTCCTGTTGCAGTAAGTTTTGCTAAAAACTACAGCGTCCAGCTGTTTTAGGAAATCACTTTGCCTTTAGAAAAACAAAGTATGTGTTTGTCTGTTCTTAAAGATTTGCGTCTTCAGCCTTGTCCTTCATGAGCAATCGCCCGTTAAAGGAAAGAACATATTGTTTAATACAGGTAGATGGTGATCTTATAATTAGAGTTTCAAATGAATGATGTTAATGAGAAATCGTGACAAATATGAAACACGTTTTACAGGAATATTTTGAACTTTGATCCTTTTTGTGTTCGACAAATAAACATGAACTAAAACCTGGGCATGTTTCATTTGAAATGTTTAATGACTGTTTTGTCAGAAGGTCCATAAATCATTTGACTAAAGGTTTTGTTCTTTTATGATTTGTTTCAACATTTCACAAATTAACAATTGTCGTGCCAAATCTCTGATCTTCTAAAAGTTTATTCAGTGATTTTCCATAAGTAAGCAAGTCAGAAAAGCCTGCAAAATAAAATTTTGACCAAGTTATTCTAAAACTCTAAATGCTAATATATGCTAAAAAAAATATTAAACCATGATGACCCATTCATAGTCATAATTAAAATCACAAAGCTAACGAATGTATCCATCATATAGGAGGGGACACAACACCAACTGGCTGATATCCAACATTTAATGAAAGTAATATCAGACTGATAAATTAATACTTGGCTGCATAGGGTGATATCTGTTGTTTCTGAGCTTTTAATTTCTGCTGCACAAGTGATGAATTCCAATCACTTGAATATTAAATCTGCAGTTTTCTAATGGTGAAATGAATTGGACTGACTGACTCTAAATATCTTCATGCGGCTCCTCGTCCTCATAGTTATTCGCGCAACCCGACGTGACCCCCGTTCAGGACCGACACGTCTGACTGTGTCTCTGCTGGACGCGCAGATGCAGATGTCTTCCAGACGGAGCAGAACCTGGTGGAACAAGTCCAAGGTCTGGTACACGAGGAGGTACATGAAGTGGGACGGCGTTTGGCTCCACACAGTAGAATTAATGATTTGAAGACACATAGTTGGTGAATAATTGATTCCAGCCCCGAGGATGGTTAGGAGCTGAGTAAAAGACTAATAAATCATTTGTGGTGCTGCCAGTTGTCACTTTCAATTATTTCTGGGTTTGTGATAAACTGCTGCACCTGCCAGCTGCTGGTCCCACGATTCCTTGGAGCAGACAGTGACGACTTTACCCAAACTTTGCTCTCTGCCATTCCTGATACAAACAGCTACCGTTTAAGAAGCACGGTGTGCATACAGAGGGGAAGAAACGAGTGAAATATAGACACAAGATTACTTATTAAAACCATTTTCACATCAGTGCAGAAGGACATTTTTCTCAAGGTAATATATGTCAATATATTTCCTGTCAAAAAAAAAA
>JAJHUR010112603.1:1867-18555 GCA_027495735.1 Lutjanus campechanus | reverse complement strand
TGTCACAGTGATGTCATCAGGGTCATTTCGGGGCGGGGCTCTGACGAGGGCGCGGATCTCGTTTCCATTTCGATGTCCCTCGCGCTCGTTACGTGAACTTTTCACCACGAGCCGAGAGAAGTAGAAACAACAGGTGGGTTTTAGCTCCACTTCCCACTTTTCATAATGCTGTTTACAACTTTCATTATTAGAAGGTCATTCAGCTCAATTTATGTTAATAATTAACGTCAAAATACCCCCTGCGTCCTGGCGGCCTGTCGAGTGGACAAGCTGTTACACCAAACTCCATTCAAAAAGTAGGTGTTTTAAGGTAGGGACGTATATTTTCACAGTTAAAACTTTAGTTACACCATCACTCAGACTCTTTTCTGATTCACTTCGATCCACAGTCACAATCGGCACACATATAATTTACTCTGCAACATTATTAGCTGACCTGTGATGAAGTGACACACGCACACGTATTGACTGGCTCGGCACTACAACACTTAGCACAATAGGCAGAACAAAACCTTCAACAAATGTGTGTAAATATTCAATTACTTAATTTATTTCAAAATGATTTATTGGGGGCTGACAACTTCCTGTTTTTTATAAGTTGGGGTAGACACGTCCTACTGTTCCTGCCCAGGATCTGTGCCTGAGGGCTCAGACATTAATATAAGTGAGAATTTGTCACTTTGTATATATCGAATATATATAGGATGTCTATGTTTCCGCATGTCCTTTGTCTGGTTATGATTTATATTACACAATTATATGAACTTGCAGCACAGTGAGCAAAGTACGTACTTGGATAAAATACGTCAATAAATAAAAAGTATTACAAAAAAGAAAAGATTAGTGAGAATTTTCCCGGCAAGGAGGGTCGGAGGGTCGTTCCAGAAAACTCAAAACTCAAACATGTCCAAAGTCGGAGTTCCTTCTTGTGAACTCGGGGTAAATCCATCCACCCAACTTTATGAAGAAGAAGCTGTTTTGCATATAAATTGATGTAAAAATATGACTTGTCACCCTGTGAGTAACTTCTGTGACTCTTTTGTCCCTTTTCTACACACGTGCTGCTTAACTTGATTCAATTTGACTCAGAGCACAGTGGAGTTTGCACCTGCTTGAACCGATGATGTGGTCGTCTTTATTCACTTTGTTGCTGGAAATTCTTCATAATAAAAGTCCCCCTTTGTTTCCATATCTAAAAGTTTTATTATGAATCAGCAAATTCATGAAATGTCTGGTTTTCATCAGCAGTACCTTAAAGTAACACGACTCCTTCCCAGCTGAAAGCGAACACGAAACGGCAAAATAAAGCAGATGCCTGAAAGTACAAACAGGGACACGAGGGAGAGAAACTAAACTTCAAACCACAGAGATTCAGTCCGAAGCTACAGAAGCACTGAGAGCTGACCACACAGAGACTTTCAGAAACGTCTGTCTTTCTGTTCTCCTGCGCAGACATTTGTTGAGTCTCTGCTTTCTAGTGCAAGTCAAGAGATGAAAGAAAACCAGAAAAGCAGCTCCTCCACTGGCAATGAGAAAAGGGTAAATCACTTAGCTTCAGAGGATTTAGCCACGTTTTTAAAAAAACATGCATATAGGTGCTAATTTCATCAGTGTGAGCCATGTTTTTTTTTTGTTTAATTTTGGTGTTGTTCACCTGGAACACTTTGAGGTCAGAAGTTGGAAATTTCAAACTCGGAAATTCCCAATCTCTGACGTTGTCTGGAACGCAGCATGAGGACAGACGCGACCGTGTCGCACCACAGGAAATGTCTCAGCCTCTTCTGCTTTGATCCTGACCGCTCTTTTTTTAAAATTGCTCTCTTTAAGGCCCCCACAACAATGCGAAAGTGCAATAACAAAATCCTCCTTTAATTGCTTTAAAATGAATGCTTTCGCTCAGTTCACAAAACTGGGCGACCGACGGCAATAACAGATTTATTTTTTCGCTTTCAGCACATTGAGGTGATGTATTTTCTTTTTGCGGTGCAGCGAAAACCAGGTCTTTGCAAGAAAAACAAAACAGCCTGGCAGTTATTCTGCAAAAACCAACCAGAAGCACCATGTTTGTCTGATTTTGTTGATTAGACTCTTAAAAGGTACAATATTTTACCGCACGCAGCAGTTTATGTGTCTCACATCTGCTCCGGCTTATCTGCTACTGCACGGCTGCAAACCCCTAATGTGACGTTAAAGATGCTGCGCTGATACAAGCGAGAAAAAGGCTGACTGATCAGATCTATGCATCCTCCTGCCTGCAAATAAACAACTAAACCAGGAAATCAGATGTTTATTTTCATGCCAACGCTGACTGACTGACTGACTGAACAAGTTTTGTCGCTTCTCATTCAAACAAGAACATATCGCTTCTTTCAAAGGATGTGAAGGTGAACAACCCACAGGAACTCGGGCCACTAAAGATAACCACAGGGGAAAAACATCTAGAGTGAAAACATTAACTAGAAATAGACCTCTTTGTTGCCATAGCCACCTGAACAGCTGTAATTTAGACCTGTTGAGCTGCTCTGCACATTTATTTCACAGGGAAAGATGCAGCCTGAGAGTTGATCTTTTCTAATAGGAAATGTTGATGTTTTTTTTTTCTTCTCCAAAATGCTTATTTTGCATTTTGGTTTATGTGTGGGTGGGAGGAAGCGTGATAATTTTAGCAGTAATATAATATTTGTAGACGCCTTCTGTTAATACAGTTTTAACTTTTAATTGTGTTTAATGGTGCGCATTGAGATTTATCAGAGGCTGTGTTTATTCACGGTTAAAAACAAAGGTGTAGCGCCAATATAAGCAGCTGAGAATATGCACGCACAAGACATGAAGGAGCATAATTCAATAATGACTGAACGCACGCAAAATAAACGTGGATCGAGTCCAGACTGTGATCAAGTCGGTTTTATTTCGTAATACGTTGAATAAAGTCACAATTACCAGGTGTAGTTCTAATCACTGTAGTTCTGTTTTCTTATCTCCCACTGGTCTAACCTGCCTGAATGTTTATTTAGCCTCACTGCAGCTCACTGGTGAGAGTGAAAGGTAAAGCCAACAAGTTCATAAACAACCTCAAAACATAGTTGTTGTTTTTTTTTACAACATTAGATTGAACCAAACTTGGAACCGAAATGGGGAAAAATGGTCATGTTGTATGAATGAATGATTTAATTTCTTATTATTGCGTTATGCGCAAGCAAACAGGCTTACAAGACGCCATTATTTAGAAAAACAGACCAGAAACCAGAGTAGCAGCATGAATTACAATTAATGTTAAACAAATAAACCATCCTGATGCTTTTTTCCAAGCTTTAGAAACAAATTTAGCCAACTTATAAACATTACAGTTCAACAACCGCTCCATTCTGTCATCATCAGACCACCAGAACATTTCTGGATTTCATTTCATTTCGGTTTTCTTAACTCATCATAAAAAAGGACAATAACACAGAGGAAAATGTGATTCAGTCTCAGCTTCTCCACAATCGCACAGTTCACATAACCTGTCGTTTTCAAATCTGCCGACTTCAAGGTTCAGAGGAAGGATTCGTGCTTTCAGCTATGCAACGAAACACCTCTGACTCCTTTTTAAGTTTGCTTTCATTTAAAACATAAAACTCAAGGCCCGCAGGCTGAATCCAGCCGAGCACCTCGTTTTTTGTAGCTCACGGGAGTTTGCAAAGAATGTAATGTGTGCAATACAACTTTAAGCTGTGTTAACATAAACTACATGTCCCAGAATGCATCTAGATTTTGTTATCCACACACTGAAGGTGATCAGGTGCTAGATGTCAGGAAATGCTCAATAGAGTCTCAATATCATGTAGCAGTTTCCAGCAGTGGCACGCTAGCTGAGTGGTTGTAGCTAGCAACGTTAGCGCCAAACAAAATGTCAAAGAAAAGAAAAGTTAACGCAGAGGGAAGGAAACTTAATGAGAGATGGGAAAATAAACACATGCTTGTTCTTGACAGAGACAAGCCAGTTTGTCTGCTGCCATATAGAGTTGGCCGGTGGATTGTCGATTCTGACGTATCGTGTACGCAACAACCAGACATTTTGGTAATTCTGGTGCTGGTAAAACGTTCGATTCAACATTTGCAGCTTGATGACTCGTCTGGGTGATGCTACTTCTGGTGCAGAAATGCACACGCGGCTTTTTGATGACGTCAGCTGTAAAAGGGTCTTTACAGTGGCACTTTGACATCAAGCAAAGAAGCAATTATGCTAGCATTAGCCACCAAGAAAAGCAACAAAAAGTCAATTAATTAAAAGGCCTGCGCTCTCAACAGAATGCAGGCAAAGAAGGCATTATAATCCTATGCTACATTACAGAAGAACAATGTCCTTAAACTCCATGTCCCACAGTGCATCAGGACTTTATTATCCACATTGAGGGAGTCCAGGTGCTAGATGTCAGTATGCTACAACTAGACAGCATGTCAGTATCATGTAGCTGTTTCCACTAGTGGCACTCTTGCCGCATGGTTGTTGCTAGCAACTTTAATAGCAGCCGACACAGAGGGAACAAAATTTAATGAGACATGAAACAGCGAATACACGCTTGTGCTTAACAGAGACGAGCCAGTTTGTCTGCTTTGTTACAGGGTCAAAGAAATACCATGAATACAGTGGCACTTTGACATCAAACGCAGAACCAATTATGCTAACGTTAGCCACCGAGAAAAGCAACAAAGAATATAATATACACGTTATAATTCTATGCTACATTACAGAGGTACCGTGTCCATAAACTACGTGTCCAGATTCTGTTATGAAGGTGTTCATAGCGTGGATAACACACACTGAACACCAACTAGCAATTTAATGAGACATGTCGGTGTGTCTTGTAACGACGTAGCAGTGGCGCCAAAAGAATTAAACAGATACAGTGGTGCTGTGAAGTCAAACACGGAGGCAATTATGCTAACGTTAGCCAGCAAGAAAAGCAACAAAAGAAAATCTAAGAACCAAAAGGCCTGCAAAGAATGTTTGCAAAAATGATGCAGCAAAGAAAACCAACATTACTTTGACTGAAAAAATCAACCAATCGACGAAGTGTTTTTTAGAAGGTAAATTTTTGAAGCAGTGTTTGTTGAATGTATGTGAACATTTAAAAATAAATTCTATACAGGGTGAAAGTAACTAATTACAAATACTCAAGTTACTGTAATTAAGTAGTTTTCTTGAGGGGTACTTGTACTTTTATGAGTAGATTTTCAAGTCTGTACTTTTACTTGTACTTAAGTATTCATTACGCCATGTAATCTACTTAGTTACTTTCAAAATCATAGTTGAGTACTGAGTACAACCAGTATGAAAAAAAAAACAGGATGAAAAATTAAACACTGCAGCAGACACAGGTTTGGATTAACGATGTTAAATAATTAATCATTAATTAATTAATCAGCCTAGAGAATTTAATCAATTAAAAATCAATAGTTTGGAAATTCCCTAATCGCACCTCGTGTGACATTGTTTTGTCTGGCAGAGTCATTTGTTAAGTAAAGAAACTAAAACTTAAAATGAGGGGAAAAAATGACAAAACAAAACAGAAAAAAAGCTGAAAATGAGGGAAAAAGTTTTGAAAATGTGTTTTAAATTATTAATGATTGATCGATTGTTAGCATTTTCAACTACTGATTAAGGAAAACCGATTGATTGTCCGTGACCGCTGAGCAGAACAGAGAAGAAGTTTGGAGTCATTTAGACTGAAGATTTGGAGAAAACTACTATTGATAATTTATTAATCATTTAACATCAGTAGTTAAAACATAACTAATACTCTGAGTACTTTTACTTAAGTATTTGTCTAACACCAGTACTTTTACAAATAATTGAGTATTATTATACAATGTAACAGTACTTGCCCTTTGAGGACAGACATAATGACACCCAGTGTCACAAAAATAGTTACAAATAAGAAAGTTAATTTAGTTGATTCAGAGTTGATCAGGAACGAGTCAGTGAGAACGTGGTCAGATATGAAGGAATATGTCATCACACACCGGTTCATTAACACATAACAGTCTGTTATTAATAATTTTATCATTTTATTTCATTTACGACATCCAGTCGTTATTGATTCAGGGTTATTCAGGAACTTCTTGTCAGTCGTTCATTAAGCAGCAGTTAGTTCCTGGTTTCTTGACTCATTTATTGGTAAGTACTCAGGATTTCATGTCACCCAGATTAATATACAGCTGCGATGGCGAGACAGGAAGTGGTGGGAACGCAGATGAGTGCAAGTGAGACGTTTGGAGAGTTGAGGACTTTACACAGACTTTCTGTACCCTGTGTGTGACATTAAAAATAGGGCTTCACAGCAGATAGTGTATGCAAAAAAGACCACACACACACACACACATACGCTCAGATGTGAGATCAATTCTTTTCACACAATAAATGATCAGTATGGCAGAATTTCCCTGATGGCCAAACAAAATATTTACTGTAAACTTATACAGTCATAGGGGAAGTATTCAAATCCTTTACTTGAGTAAAAGTACTGACACCACACTGTAAAAATACTGTAAAAATACTGTAAAAATACTGCACTACAGCTACAAAAGTTCTGAATTAAAAATGTCCTTAGAAAAAGTATGTACGTATAATCAGGAAAATGCACATGATCAATGCAGAAAAATACCTCCTGTGACTGTTATACGATATATATGATCATTAGATTATAATTACTCATGAAATAAATCAAAAGCAGCATTTTACTGTTGAGGTGAAGCTCATTTTTTACTTTCTTGTATAGGACAGCAATTATTTTCGCTTGTTAGTTTTGTTTGAAAGTAGAAAGAAGTGCCGTCACAATTACCCAGAGGGCAAAGTGACACCTTCTCCATGCTTGTTTGACCCAACCGACGCTCTGAAATGCCAAATTATTAAAAAGAAATTATAAATATTTCAGTAATTAAAAGGACAAGCCACAAATCCTAATATTTGTGAAGCTGGAACCATGAAATTTCTGCAGAAAAGTACTGAATGTTTAACAAAATAGGTGTTGATTAACTTACAGTGAATGGAAGGTAACTAGTAACTAAACAAGTACAAATAGGGGAGACCGGGGATATTAACACTTTTTGTTTGAGGATCAGTGACTCAGTGGTTGCTCTTCCTAGATCTCTCAAATGTCGATACACAGAACCCATATTTGTAAACTACAAATAAAACTCACTTTGACATCTACTACACAGTCACAGATTATATGAGTTAACGTCAAATGCAATGGGTTCCACTGCTACAGCTTATGTAGGGTAAGTTGTAACACTACCTGGGGATGGATGTAAACAATGACAGGTGATTTTGTTGACTTAAGATCCACACAATGTGCAGCAAATGCGGGAAAGTATGCACATTTCTTCTTTGCCTTGAGTTTGCAAAATGTGCCCCGTACACACAGTGCAGAAATTCTCATCATTTTAACAAACCGTTACAACTGTCCCCACAGTCCCCTAGCAGCCATGACATTGCTAACAGTTTTAGCACGCAGGCTTGAGTTTAGCATTAATGCAAAGCATCAAATTAAACTATAGAAGCTGCTACTTTACTTTAAGCAAGTCAAACCCTTCGTTCTACAACACAATGAATGCTAGACTGAAAATAATCTTGATTTTAAAAAATGTACTTTTACCTGAAAATCCATTTTTTAGTCATAAAATCCACAATGACAGTCACAGAGACATGACACTTCTCCTGTGAGCTCCAAAAAGAAATGGGAGTGTATGATATTGATGATACCGCCACACCACTTTTCTGATTGGTCAAATTGACAGTGTTACAACTACCCTTGTATTACAACTGTCCCAGGTCTCCCCTGCCTCAAATTCGTACTTAAGCACAGTACTTGAGTAAATACACTCAGTTACATCACACCACTGAATTTACATACATTAAAATGCACTTATAGAACTGACATAAATGAAGTATTCACATTGATATATAGACAGAAATGTGCTCAATAAACATTAAGCAGAAAGTACAGTTAAAATCATTAGTGCAACTTTGACTTGTCTGCTTATAAACACAGCGATTCATGTGAAATCAATCACTTGACTCAAACATGTGGTGGGGAAATGTTTTTAAAAAAACATCTATAAAGGGGGATATTCAATTTCGAATTATAAGAAGATAAAATGACTGACTTTTCTTAACTCTTCGTGGCACCTCAGGCAGCCTTACAGCGACAACACGCTCTCATATTCCCCACGGTATTTATAACTCGGTCAGCTGACCTTGCACTTGGACGCATCCACTGCACGGGGAGATTAACTCGCCGCGAAGGAAGCAAATAAACCAATAACATTTGAGACATTTTTCACAACAATCTTGGGAATATGCTTAATTAACAGTTTCAATCGAGACGCCGCGTGGTAAAGTGTGTAATATAAACGGTACACGGTTGGAATGAGACGAACGGCGGCGAGCGGCTCCCCCGCCCCGCAGATAATGGTACGACCCTGTGTTGAAATTCCGAGAATTGAGCTGCTGTGTTTCTTAGAACTGGATTCTCAGAACTGGTGATGCTCAGAGTTTCGAGGAAACTTTTACAAGGTGACTTTTTTTCCTTCCTATTTTCTCAGCATTAGGTCAGAAGTGTAGTGAAGTAGCAGATGCTCATGTGGCCGCCGGGGCTGGATGATTTATTTTTTATTTATTTTTTTTTTGTCTAGTGTTTTATGAATGTTTTAGCTTAGAAGTGAACTAACAGATTTGAAACTATGAGAGTTGATTTTGACAGCTGCACTATTTGACTGTGTTTTAAGACAAAGAAACTTAATGTAGTGTTTAGTTTCTTTGGTTCTTTAGACGGGAAGTGTGCGACTTTAGACAGTCTGTGTGCGGATTTAATTTCATTACTTGTGCTTTAAGTAGGCTTTAATAGCTCCTGCCGCTGTTAAGACTGGAAACAACCTGCAGTTTGCGACGTTAAACCTTTAGTGTTTTTATTTATTTAACTTTTATCTACTTATATTTGACACACCGTTTGGCCAAAGCTGCCTAACAGACGTGCAAAAGTGGCGCAACAGGATCGGTCGGTCTAGTTCAGTCACCTTATTTTCTCTCTGCGCATTTCTCTGTCGACAAACAACATTTCTGCTTCACTAAATGTCCCCAAAAGTAGAGCCGAATTCCTCCTCCCGTTACTTTTTAACCGAGTAAACACTTAAAAAACATAATTAAACCACAGGACATGACAGCTTCACACTTTCTCTAAACTTGAACGGACTTGTGCTGGCCTGCTCCGTGGCTCACAGCCGAAGAAGAAGAAGAAGAAGAAGAAGCAGAAGAAGAAGAAGAAGTTACGCAGCGGCAACAACTAACCACTCCTTGAAATCACATCCTACGAAATCTCAGTTTAAGTCTTTTAGTATTTTGCGGTTTAGAAATAACTGGGGAGATTAGTAGGGCAGGAGGGGAGTAAATGTTAATGGGTTAAATGAGATGAGTTCTACTTATGTCGGGGAACAGGAAACCTCTCTGTGTACTGGCAACCTAATCTGAGCAGCCAGGACGGAATGTGCTCAACGTCAAACACGTTTACAACCTACAGGCTGCAGGCTGCCAGCAGCAGGCTGACTGTCTGCAACAAGCTGTGAAACTGCAGGAGACCCCGGGCACAAATGACATTAATTATACTCTGATTTTAACTTTTACACGTCAGGAAATGTATGCTTGTGTTTGTTTGTATGTGCATTTAAACCCAGCGGTTAAGATTCGTTGTCGCATCAAAAAAAATTAAACCAAACGATGTTTTTAAACTCTTTAAAATAAATCCCGACCCACTGAAAAATATCACCTTCTTCCGATGGTAATTACACGTCAGAGTATTGATTATAGTCTATATGTAATAACGCCGTCATTGAGGCCCAGTCAGACGTAAAGCATGGCTCAAACGGTTGGTTGAACCCACCGTTTACTTTTTTTTTCTCTTTGCAAGGACGCCTCCTCTTGATAAAACACAGTCAAGACACTTGTTATGTTCAAGGCTTGTTTTCATTATGAACCCTGAAGGCAGGTGTCTTGTATTAGCTCATGCTGTCAGTATGTGCCGGAAGTGATGAAATATGACAGGAGTATTTATTATCGTCCATAATTTATTGTTTGTTTATGTGTAATTTATTACATTTTAATTAACTGTAACTTGGTAGTGTGATTTTTGCTTGGAATTTGGATTTTTAAGGTTATTTTCTCAGTGTGCAAGACTGGCAGTTCAATTCGTTGTTTTTTCTTTAATTGTATATTTTTATTTTAGTTGTTTTTCTATTTATCACTCGTTTCTTTTTCCTATCTTTACTTTTGATCCTTGAGCTGTTGTAATGAGTGCATTTCCTCAGTGTGGGATCAATAAAGCTTCTCTTATTTTGAATTTATCTTACCTTCCCTTACCATACCTTACCTTATCTTAAAGCGCATCTAACCAGCAAAAAAATTGATCTCTGATTTCTAGTTTTGTGTGTGTATATATATAATTATTTAGTAGTTAAGTCATGTAATTCAAGATAAATTAATTTTTCTGTTTAGTTATGTCCATATTAGGACTGCAACTAACAGTTTACGTTATCGATTAATCTTCAGATTATTTTTCTGATAAATCGTTCCTATAAAACATATATATATAAAAATGTCAAAAAAAGTGAAAAATGCTCATCATAGTTTCCCAGAACGCAAAGTGATGTCTTCATATTTCTTCTTTTGTCTAACCAACAACCCAAAACTCTTCATTTACTATCATAAATGTCAAAGAAAAGCAGCAAATTCTCACATTTAAGTAGCTGATCGATTAATGGACTAATAGTTGCAGATCCCACATTCTACCCAACCTACTTCTCTTGTGTGCCTTTAATTTTGCAGTGAATCACTTCTACAGTCACTGACAATGAACAAACTTCATTAAATGTATTATTTCTGCCCTTGCTCAGATTTTGACAGCATGGCCACGACTGCAGATGGCTGCATTCAGTTCACGCGCCATGCGGGCGACGTCTTGCTCAACTTCAACCGCCTCCGCAGCAGGAACATCCTGACTGATGTCACCATACAGGTGGACGGACAGCAGTTTCACGCTCACAAGGCCATCTTGGTGGCCTGCAGGTACGGTGCCTGTAGACTTTTATTTTTTATTCACAGTGCTTAATAAAGAGGAGCTATTTCTGGGACCGTGTTTGAATCGTCGCTCCCCCTGACACAGTCACACCGTCTCTTTTCATACTTCATCCCAAAGGAATTAATTGTCAGTAGTTAATGAGTCTCTCCTGTTCTCTTCCAGTGGCTTCTTTTACTCTGTCTTCATGGACCCCGAGAACGCAAATCTTAGTGCCATCAGCTTAGACCCCAAAGTGGACGCCAAGGGCTTCTCCATCCTGCTGGACTTTATGTACACGTCCTGCTTGAATCTGAAGGACAGTCTGGTCCTGGCAACCATGCACACAGCCATCTACCTCCAGATGGAACATGTGGCCGACACCTGCCACAGGTTCATCAAATCCAGGTAAAAGAAGATAGAAAGTGTGACTCTGATGTCTTGGTTAAAGTTGAAGGGACCTGAGTTGGAGTTAAAAACCTGTCGTTTATGTTTCTGCAGGCATCAGTCTGTGAATACTGAAGAGGTACAGATCAACTCATCACACCTGGCTGAGGACAACCCTGCTTTGAGGCCTGAAAAAGAGACAGACTTTCAAAACAACCGGACGTCAACCTCATCTCCTCTCCAGGAGTGCAGGGGCTACATCCCCAACGTTTTCAGGGGGATCAACACCTCCGGCTCATATCACGTCTACGGCGACCCCCACGTCCCTGCTGGGAAGCCGGAAGGTTCCCACAAGGTCAGCGACCTTCCCAGAGGAGGGGCTTTGACCCAGAAACGATGCTCGCAGGTACCCAGCGCCAACATGGCTCACAGTGAGTCCACTACCATCATCTCCCACCCCGTGCCATGCCACCCCAGTTTCCCCACCACTATCATCCGACCGGCAGGCGCCCACGGGAGCCTTCAGCGGCCCGACACTCCCATGGAGGAAGACAGTATTCAGCACCCACAGACCAGCTGCCTCAGATTGTCTCCGGGTTTTATCAAAGGTGTGATTTGCAGCCCTCAAAGCCCCCTCAGGTCTGACTGCCAGCCCAACTCGCCCACAGAGTCCAACAGCAGCAGAAACGCCACGATGAGCCTCAAGCAGCCCTCAGACTGCCCCACGGACGCCAAGGCCCGCAACTGGAAGAAGTACAAGTTGATCGTTATGAACCAGGCTCCCGATGACAACGACAAAGAGGCTCAGGGGGGCAGCGCCGAAGCTGCGGCCATGTCCCCGACGCCGAGCCCCTGCAGGGGCGGCGCAGCTGGCGGGCACGGTGAGGTCCAGGCGGAGGAGGGAGCCAGCGAGCACAGAGAAGAAATACTCATGTCTCAGAGCGTGGACAGCTGCAGCAACAGCAGCAGCAGCAGCACCTGCAGCAGCATCAGGTAAAACTGTGACAACTGTAAACTTCACATAAATCTGTTAAAAAGAAGAACTTAACTTTATATTGACTCTGTGCTCGTCTCTCCGTGTGCAGCCACCGCAGATGCTCCTCCTGCGGCTGCGACAGCCCTCGGTGCATGGAGATGGGTCACCTTTCTCCTGACTCATACAGCAGAGATGACACCACCAAACTACACTCAGATTACTCCTCTTCCTCCTCCAGCTGTGGTAAGTTGACTCACACAAGTGCCAAACTGTTAGACAGGATGGCACCAACACACATCCATTTAGCTCTAAGATTAGTGCTAATCAGAGTTTAGCAAAACAAAGTTTAAAAGGAGTTCATCCAGATTATTTAATTATGCTCTTTTGCAGAATTAAAAACTAATCTCTGTTTACTACATCCAGGTTTGGTGATTTAAACTGAAACTAAATAGAGTTTGATAAACATGGACATGTTTGGTGCAACATAATTTTAAGTTGAGCCATGATTTAATCTGGTTTAAAAATGAATCCTTGTTGGTGCAACCCAGTTTTAGCCTAAATTTAAATCATAACCAGTGATTTGACAGGTTTATTTCAAACAAAACCACATGGGTTTATTAAATTTGCATTGATTTTATTGCTTGTTTCTACAGAAAACAACACCTACTTCTGCAACGGGTGCGACTCCAAGTTCATGGAGGAAGACTCCCTGAAAGACCACATGGTCCAGGTCCACAGCGACAAGCCATACAAGTGCGACTGCTGCCAGGCTGCCTTCCGCTACAAGGGCAACCTGGCCAGCCACAAGACCGTTCACACCGGTAAGATTAATCATCCCCGTGAGAGCCACCAAGCAGACGTCACTGGTGTGACCGTTTTATTCAACGCACCATCTGCTGATCTTAACCTTCCAGGTGCGAAGCCGTACCACTGCAACATCTGCGGCGCCCAGTTCAACCGACCAGCCAACCTCAAGACCCACACACGTATTCACTCTGGAGAAAAGCCATACAAGTGTGAGACATGCGGCTCCAGATTCGTCCAGGTGAGAAGAGAAAACCGTCCACATCTTGAGGAAAGCTTTGTCAAACCACTGCCTTCAAAGGAGACATCTGTAATACATTTACTGGACTAAATCATAAAATGACCTTGATATGTCATCAGAGATTAAGAAAACTGACTCCTACTCCTCAGGCTCGAGGAAGCTCAGGCAGGCTGCAGGAACACTGCTGGGGCACAATTATCATTTGACAGTAACAAGCGACAGTGAGTCCTACTCTGTAAATTGTCTGTTGATGTCACGTTGAGCCTGTTATCCTGAAAAAACAAAGCCCACTGCTCTAAATATGCGCGCCCTGGAGTTTGAGTTCATTAACTGCCTGCCAGACTCCATTAACGTATCGCTCAATTTAAGCGTTACAAACATCTACTCCTTCTCAAAAATTTTTTAATGATTCCTTATGACTCAGAAACAGATGCTGACTCATTTGGTGAACATTCGGCATTACTTTGAACTTTTATTAAGGTGAAATGCGTAATCAAAAACAGTCATTCTGCCCAGAATGGAAATTTGAAAAGAGCACACCACAGCTGTATTGTTGTTGTCAGCGTAGCAAGTGTTTCAACGAAACATGCTTCCTTAATCCCTGGTGAAATATCATGATTATTTTATTATTCATTAAAGCAAATATATTACAGATTTCTCCTTTAATGTGCTCTCTATGGCTCCTGCTTGCTGTTTGGACTCACGTGCTTCTTTTAAGTGTATATATTTTAATTCACGTTGTTGTTTTCCTGCAGGTGGCCCATCTCCGCGCCCACGTGTTAATTCACACAGGGGAGAAACCGTACCCCTGTGAGATCTGTGGAACACACTTCCGCCATCTTCAGACGCTCAAGAGCCACATGCGCATTCATACCGGAGAGAAGCCTTATCATGTAAGCTTCCTAATAAGCTCCCCCCCCTCCCCTCCTTTCCTTATCCACGGTGTCTGCTGCTGGCTAAAAACGGAGTAATCCCTTCTCCCCCATGATCCATGTGCCTATCAATAGTTATAAGTCCTGAGAGTTAATCCTGGAGAGCTATGAACTATCGCTGTGGGGGTTGGAGGGAGGGAGGGGTGATGAAACTGTCCCTTTTAAAAAGTGATTCTAAATTTATTTTTATTTTTTTTGTTGATTGTTTGCAGTGTGAAAAATGTGACCTACACTTCAGACACAAGAGTCAGCTGAGGCTCCACCTCCGACAGAAGCACGGCGCCGTCACCAACACCAAGGCTCAGTACCGCAGGACTCCCAGCAGCATCATCGCGGGCCTGGTGAGCTCCTGCTGAGCCCGCCGCAGTCCTGCCACGCGTCTTTGTTTATTTTAAAATTTTGTTTGTTTGTTTGTTTGTTTTCCTTTTGCATCGGCTGCCATGTTGTCAAAAGATTTTTATTTTTTACAAACAGAAACATAAAATATTATATATATGTATGCCCTTTATGCATTTGTATATGATGCACATTACTTTATCTAATCTCTTTGGTATTTCAAAGATTGTAGAAGTTTATGCTTTCGTTGTGAATGTCTTATCAACAGAATGTACATTTTGAATGTGAATTTGAGCTGGTATTTCTCTTATTTCGCAAAAAAAAATTACTGAACAGAATGTCAGCATTGAAGGACAGTCCTCTCTCGTTCTCTCTCTCTCTCTTGCTCAGACTGAGAATCGCTGTTACAGTTTCGCTTCAGTTACCGGTATGAATTTGTCACAGTAACGTGGTCACAGTATATGCAGTTTTTTCTTTTTTTTGTAAATAAGATAATATATATTTTCAGATTGCCATCTGCTGGCAGAGTACGAATATATTTAGTTTGTTTTTCTTACGTGCAGTGAGCTTCACTGACTGTCAATAACACAAGGGCTTGTTGTTTTTGTTTTTTTTCCCATTTCATAGTTTGTGGTACGTATTGTAAAATGTACAGATTTGTCATTCATTTAAAAAAAAATTTGCCGTGTAAATATTTTCTTTTCTTTTCTTGCAATCATTTCTAGGCTCCTGTTGGTATTTTTGCACATACTCATAATGCTGTAATTCATATATTTTCATACTTTTCATTCAGATATTTCTACTTAAAATGTTGGTTAGACCCCCGTGCTCAGCACTTGCTATGTTCTTATTTATATTCTAACTTTTCTTTGCTGTATTGTATTACATTTTGGTGCTGCAATGACCCATTTTTCCCCGGTGGGATCATTAAAGTTTGATCGTATTTTATCTAACCTTATGTATTATAGTGCACTCGTACAAACCAGTATAATCATAGTGCCTTAACATTCACACTTTTCTATTGGCTACCTTCTCAGACTATTGATACGTCAGAAGTTTGACGATATGAAAGCCTAAATGCTTCTGTGATGCATTTCACATTTGGTACGTCGCCCTGTTGTCATGTGTATGCATGTGAGGTACATACTGTTTGTTTTGGAAGCTGGTAATCTGTTGTGTGTGTAGCTCTTAAATGCAGATACACCAGGCCTCAAGCTAAAAAGAAAAAAAAGCTCAGGAATATTAGTAATATGTAAGCAAATGTCTTTGTAACTGCAGAACATATATATATATAAATGAAATATATATATATATGACATGAAAATAAAATGTACATTATGTATCACTTGTTGCAACAGTTGTGTTCATTATTTTCAAGTAAGATGAGCAAAGACTTAATTGAGTTTTAAAGGGAAAATTCTGCACTTTTCATGCGACTGTCCAGTCAGTGTTGATGGTAAATGTAGTCAATTAAAGGAGCGATACGTAACAATTACATGTCAAAAACATAGATGGTATATTAAATAAGTTGAAATCCTGTTTGATGTACTGTCTGCTGTTAAAACAAGATGTTTCCACCCCATCCCCTCCCACCTAGACTCAAGGAGGCTCAGGCAGGCTGCAGGAGCGTAAGACAAGCTCAGCATTGTAATTTCACAATAACAAGCAAGTGTGTTGATGAAAAGCTAAGCCCGTTACCCTGAAAACAAGTTCACTGACTGCCTGCCAGACTCCACCAACATATGGCACAATTTAACCTTTATAAGCATCTACTGATCTGCTGATCATCTACTCGTGACTCATAAACAGACACTGACTCATTCAGCGAACATTTGACATTAATTTGAAGTCTTAACGTGAAACAGGCAAACAATAACACAAGTAACACTGCGGCTGTAGTGTTGTTGTCAGAGAGGCGAGCG